>JAWDEX010000013.1:3638300-3657378 GCA_035221805.1 Trichilia hirta | reverse complement strand
CTAGTAATACATAGTCTCATAAATATGAACTCATCATAATAATGTGTATTACATATATTTTATGAACTTATTATAATATGTAAATAAAACATATGTGTAAATATGATAAAAGATAATATAAAATAAAATACTCATATTATTAATCATAAGATTTACAAGAGATATATAAAATTATAATTACATATTACATCGTGATTGGCATTTAGGGTATACATCTTTTTCAAGATTATGTTCAGAAGTCTTATCCATCTTTATATTTTAACACTTATAATCAAAACTGAAAAAACCGTTCAAATTTTAGTTGAAAAAATAATTATAATACCTATGCATCTCAACCACTAAGGTCTTTTAATCCTTCTCTACATCACTGGTCAAAAATAAAAATTCTTGAGATAACTTTGTATGCATTCATTGAAAAATAAGAATTTATTAATAATTAAACTGCTTAAATATTAGATGATTTAAAAACTACTCTTACCAAATTTGCATCCATATTTAGTATTCATGAGAAAGGTAAGTTTTTATTTCAACCACAGTCAAACTTAAAAGGCTAATTAAATTCAAATGTTGAAGAATTTATAGATCAAGTTAAATCGGTAGTTAATCTTTATAGTCGTAAGGTTGTTTAAAAATATTTCTAAACTATATGAGTAAGAAGAGGAATTGATCTTTACAAGCAAGAAAGGGATTAATGAACTTACACCAATCATTAAAAAGATTGAATCTAAACCTATACTACTAATTTCTCATGCATTATGCTCTTTAAAAAAAAAAAAAAAAAAAAAAAAAAAAAAAACAATTCAAAAGAGAATGTTAACCTTTACCTGTTCAAAAATTTCATAAATTTTTGAATAGGTAAAGGTTAACATTCTCTTGTTATATATTTAAACAGGTGCTTTCATATGCTAAATTTTTAAAAAATTTGTACATTGTAAAAAAAAATTAAATGTAAAAAAAAGGTTTTTTAATTGAACAGGCATAATTTTTCAGAATAATAATACTATAAAATATAATAATCTCAATTGTCTTACAATCTCATGTATTATTAGAGGTCATAAAATTAAATAAGTTTTACTTGATTTAAATGCTAGTATAAACTTACTTCTTTATTCAATTTATTAACAACTTAATTTAGGTGAGTTAAAATTAACTTCTATGTCTGTTTTACTTACATATCGATTAATTAATGTACTATAAAGAATTGTTGAAAATTATTGGTTTAAATTGATAAATTCATATATCTAATAAATTTTATTATTTTGGATACACAATATGTAAAAATATATAATTCAATTCTTATTATTTTAAGGTGTTTATTTTAAGCAACTTCAAATACTTTGATTAATTATAGAAATAGACTTATAAAGTTATCATTTGGTAATATGACATTAGAACTCAATATTTTTAATATGTGTAAACAATTATACAATAAAGAAGAAGAGAAAAATGATGACGTTATTGAAACTATTATGGAAGACCAATTTCAAAAAGAGAATTATTTTGATCCTTTGAAAGTATGTTTTGTTAATTCATATGAATCAAGTATAGAATTAGATTTTGATATTTTTAATACATGTTCATTATTTGATTGTGCACAGGTGATGAAGAGCAAAGAATAAAGCCACTCTTTGAAAATTTGGGATAAATGAATACTAATAAACAAGAGAAATCACTCAAGCAGAAGTTAAAAACTATACCTAAAGAATTGAATTACGTTTACCTTATAAATGAATAAACTCTCATGAGCAAAAAGGAAGAAAAAATTCTATCTCAATGGAGCATGCAAGATAAAAAGAAAATTTTCACTAATAGAAAATGTTTTGAACTTTTTAAAAGCTCAATAACTACATGTAATATCTAACAATGCCCTATAATCTCTAAATCACGATGAAAAGATTTTTCATCAAATTTTACACTGATTGTACATACCATGTAGATTATATTCTTCTATTATCCAATCCTATTCAATTAAGAGTTTATAGAATATCAAAATTCTAAACTTAATATATCTGTGAATTATCGATCAATATTCTGAACTCATCACTATAGAACTCTTTCATATAACATTAAAATGCTTTGGCCAAAAATATTAGTTTTAATTATTTATTTATGTTTGTTTAGAAACTTAAATTCAAATAGAGTTAGCAAAAACTTTCATTATAATCAATCGAGTCAACCAATTCTATCTTAACCATCATTTAAATTTTTATATAAATAATGTATAACCAAACTGACTTTATTATATAAAATGTGGTTAATTTTATATTTATACACCATATAAACTATGAGTATTTATACAAGATTTGATTATGATGTTTTAGGTCAAAGGATTACATCATACACTAATACATTTTTAATATAAATCATTAATTATATGTTTGCCATGTAATTTATTATTTTTTGATCATATTCAAAAAATAATTCTCTAATTATTAATTGATACTGATGCCTTTGTAATATAACTCCTATTGTTATTCGCATTAATATCATCTCATGACATTCACCAAAGATATTTAGTAAATTTACTAAACAATATTGTTATCTAGTCAATACTACTTTTATAGAGAATATCTTTGATAACTTTATTTAGCACTGAAATAAATTATTTGAATAATTTATATACATACTTTATTTAATTGTATGACATAATAAATGAAGCAACTTATATATGTGAATAAATAACTTTTTCTTTAGTTATTAATAAAAAAAAAACAATACAAAATCGTACACTTTAAAACAGAGGACATGAATAATTTTTAGGATATATACCAACACTTTCAAAATTAGTAAAATTGATACTCACAAAATCAATTTATATTCAGAATTATTTTCATTCTCGAGCTTAGTTTTTTATTAACTATTGGGATTCAGCGAGAGTGAAAATTTTCTTTTATGAACATATTTTAATTAAATATTTTTTTATTTACCATTAATATTGTTATTTATCATATTTAAATTGAATACAATATTTAAATTTTCATTTATATGTTTATTTTGTAAGAAATTCAAATTTTGATATAAAAAATTTATAATTAAAATTATTGAGCGAGATTTACTTTATTTAAAAAGTTATTATACTTAATTTTACTGCTACAAATTTAGTCTTCCAATGTCAAAAGTTTTTCAACTCATAGTGTTATCTCCTACAGTTAGAAAGTTGAGTTCGAGAAAGTGAAAGGAAGAGAGAAATTGAGTTCAGCAAAGAGAGAGATATAGGAGAGTGTGATTGCAAAACAAAAAAAGTGGAATTTTTGTTAGGTTTCAAAGGTAATATTATCCCCTAAAAATATTTTGATTAAACTTGAGAATATTTTTGGAGTGCTGTCAATTTTTAAATATAGTAACTAAAATATGAACATTAAAGACAATTTTCCTTTTTTTATTAGGCAAAAGTATATCTAAATGTCTCCAGTTTAGCCTAATAACTAACATAACTCCTATGATATCAAAAAGAATCCTACCAAAACTCTAACTAATTTAAAATAGATTACATTTTTAGATATTTTATTTAATATTTTATAAATGTTATATAAGGAAAGAAACTAATGATAAGGGGGTAATATGTAAGTTTATAGAATATTTAATAATAATTCAATATTATTTAATAAATATCGTGATGGATTATAATTATCTTAAAATTTTATAAAAATTTAAATATAAAATGACAAAAATAAGGGGATGATTGGTCTTTTATCTGATGAAGATTTTGTTGGATATTAGCTTAAATTTTGGGGATTTAAATTCTTTTAAATATTTTTTTTTTTAAATGAAAAGAAAAATATTAAGAGAATAGGCTATTAGGTTAAATTTTAGGGATTTAAATTCTTTCTAATATTTTTTTTGAAATGAAAAGAAAATATTAAGAGAAAAGGCTATCATTTATTTCTCTGTTGATATTTCAGTCTTTTTCTCTTTCATTTATTTATTTTCAAATACCCCATTATCATTTAAAATGTCTGTAAAAAGACAAAGAAATATACCGAAAGGTCCCATGTTTTTTACCTCTTCTATTTCCATTGTCCAACTATCAACTGCAGTGCATCACACAGGATTTTAGCCATAACAGTTATCACAAATTTATTATATTGAAACACAAAGTTATCCCGCACCTTGTCTTAGCGTAAATAATAGTCATGGTGACAGAATCCATACAGATCAACGGTCCCTGATTCAGTTTGGTTTATACCTTGTATCCAATGCATCTGATAAATATACTGGTGATCGAATCTTCTATTCTTCTGTCAGTCCGTCGTGTGCCATCTCGACCCTCCATTTGGCCAGCAATTTATTGGTGTGCACCATTACAATTTTTACACAGAAATTTCCGCGGCTGGGCTAACTGCTGCTGCTACGTGCTTAATTTCAAGCGATGGCTCATGACTTTGAATTGCAATGGAACCGACGGCTACTAGGATTATTTCTAAGCGGGTTTAACTAATTTTTCTCCAACGAATTTTTTTTATTAAAATAATAATGTATTAATAATTATTATTAAATTAATTTAATAATTATTATTTTAACATATTGTTTGCGATTCTCTCATTCATATCATTTAACATCCTTTTTTAACTTTTGTTCTCTTGGTTTTTGCTTTTTAAGGTAAGCTTTTTGTCCCTTTGATATTTTTTTCTATTTTTTTTATTCATTCTACCTCTTAACGGAGGTTTTATTAAAAAATATATATTTAGCCAATTAATATAATTAAAGTAATTTATTATATTTAATAAATTATAGCCACTAAATTAATTTAATGGCTATTACTAATATATTCTTACTTTAAAAGTAAAAATATCCTCATAAAAAAATTAAATATATTACTAGTTTTTATTTAATTTTTAAATAAAATTATTAAAAATATTAGAGTATATTAATTTTTTATTAGATTATTTTTAATTAACATTTAAGATTTTAATTATCAATAATTTTAGAACTACAGTAATTATACAATCATAACATCTCAATACCAATGTCCTAACACTCAGTAACAAATATTTTAATATTTAAATATTAAACATTTCATGCAAGTAAAATTTTAAGGTAATAACCCTTTTAATAAATACTTTAAATTTAACACCAAGCATGAATTGTGATTGTAAAATAGCATTATTACATATACAATTTTTTAATTATTTTATTTATATAAATTAATAGTGTATTTGAGTGAAAAGAATAAATATTCTTTAAAAAAATTTATTAATATAAATTAATAAATTAATATATTAAAAATAAAAAATATATAAAATATATATCGATATTTATTTATTTATTTATTTACTTTTTTAAAAAATTATGATTCAATAATATAAATTTAATCTTTATCTAATTTTGTATATTTTGATACATGTGTATATATTTATTTATGTAAAATAATATTTTTTTATACATATTATTATTTATTAATATTACTTATTTTCTTATTAGAGATGATTGATTTTATATGTTATTATCTTAAAAGTCTCAAGAAAATCCACGTGTTACTATTTTAAATTAAAAAAACTTTTTAAAAAATACTAATTTTCTAGAATTACTGTCGGAATGCAATAATTCAGAAATAGAAATATCTGACAACTAATGTGGCTGCCACCAAATCACTGCACCTTTCAAATCTTACCAACGCCACCGCTTTTACCTGCCATTCATTTGTGCCCTAACTGGGGAATGTCACTTGATTACTTACCCCCGCTTCTCATTTACAGGAAACACAGACGCCATTACAATTTTTTCTTCAGTCACTTAACCACTAAAAGGATTGTCTTCTCAGCATCTGTTTCTCTATTTCTGTCATGCAAGGTCAGACGGACTGTTGAAATCACCTTTGTTTCTTCAATCATGGCGCAGGTGCAGAAAAGCTTGAACCCGGAAGCTCCAGATTTCTTGCCCAAACAAAACCAAAACCCACCGTTTCAATATCTTCAAACGTATACAATACCACTTTTTCCGTCTTACGTTTACACAAACCCTCACTCGAATGAACCCGTACTAACGCCCCACTTTCTGTCGCCGGCCCCTACGGCTTCATTTACAGAATCGGCAGTGCCTCTGTTTATGATACTGGAACAACCCTTCGCAGCCGAAGTTGCAGTGCAAAAGGGTGACCAAAGAGTACCAAGGAGGGTAGGGCACAGAACAAATAGGTTTTGGGGAAGGAAAAGTTATGGAAAAAGAGGATTTAAGGGGAGCGATATTAATCAGACTAAAAATAAGCCAGAATGCAAACCAAAATTTAACAATGGGTACCATTGTTTTAGAAATTTGCAGCATAGAGCTGAGCCGCCTCAGCTGAAACATCCAGTCTTATCTGTGAGACAAGATGGACAAAAAACCACTGTTATGATCAGAAATATACCCAACAGATACACGTATGATCCTTCTGTCTCCTTTTTATATCTTTATCTCCATCTGGGTTTTTCTTTTTCTTCCATCTAGTAATTCTATATCTCCACCTCTGTCAAGTAATGAGGTTTTGCTCGAAAATTATCTGGATTTAAGAAATTTTAGGGTCTTTCAGTCTGGTTTTGACCTCTACAAACTTTTTCTTTCGTGTTTTTTTGGTATCTATTCCCGCATTTTGCTGCAAATGGATAAGGATAAACATGCATGGGAATTTTTTGGTAGTTCTTCCATGATTTTCTTATTGTATTCCTTAAATATTGCACCTCTCTGATCTCTTTCATGTCCTGTGATTAATTGATTAAATATGCAGGGTTTTTGGGTTTTTACGACTCGTAATAATTTCGTTGGCTTTTCATGTAGTCGTGAAATGTTAGTGGATTTCCTCGACGATCATTGCATGATGGAGAATCGAAAGGCAGAAGTCCAGGATTCTGGTGCAACCTTTGTGTCAGCATTTGATTTCTTGTATTTGCCAATAGACTTCCAGTAAGCGGTACTCCTTTCAAGATATGCTACAACGTTAATTCCATGTCATCTCCGAAACTTGATTTCACCATTAATGTTGCATTGAGTTCCATTTAATAATCTGGCAATTGTTCGTTACCTATTAAATTTGAATAAAGACTCATGCGTTATCAATGATCTATCACTTAAACCCAAATGATATTATTAGCTAGGGTTATTTATTACTTGTCGCAGAAATCGTGTAAACAAGGGCTATGCTTTCGTTAACTTCACCAAGCCAAAAGCAGTTTGGAAATTTTACATGGCCTCCCATAACATGCGGTGGAACACTTTTCAATCCAACAAGATTTGCGAAATAGCCTACGCTAGACTCCAGGTATTCCTGAAAAATGATATATAGGCCTAATCATTAATTTTCTTGATAAAACTTCACACATTAATTAAATTTATCCTTGCGTTGATTACATACCACCATTAAATTTTCATATCTTTTACTTGGATTTGACTGATATATATAGAGATGTGTGAATCATTTCAGGGAAAGGAAGAGCTTGTGAAACATTTTCGCAGTGTTGACTTCCCTTGCGATCAAGGGAAAGAAGAGTATCTGCCTGTTTGCTTCAGCCCAGCGCGCGATGGCTCGAGGGAGAAGGTACACCAATGCACTGTTGGCAGAATTACAGGCTCTAGGATTTGGGAGACTTGCAGTTCCATCAGACCAAACCTATCTCTAGGTTAAGATTTGTTGGCTCCGACAAGAGTAGTCTGACATAGACATGATGACAATGACGATAATCCCGTGGTTCTTCACTTTGCTTGTAATATAGTGGTTGTCAGGATTTCCACTTTCGGCGTTTCAAGACGCTTTTTAGTTTTGAGTTCGTATTGTGGAACTGTTTAATTTAGTTTCGCTTCAGTTTCGCTTCAGTTGGGTTGAAGATTGGAGGTAGGCGGAGCTTGCCACCTGGACCAGTTGATGGCTATGATTAGAAAGGCTGTGGGTTCCACCTCCACATGAAAGGCTGTGATTACTGAGACAGGTTAAGTGCAAAGGATTGATCATCTTTTTGCTCCGAGTACATTGTCACAGTAAGTGTAACTCTTTTTCAAACCAGTTGTAACTTGTACTATTGATGTGATGCAGCACGTATAACTGTAGTTTTTGCGTACCATTGTTGATAGTAGATCTATTTGAGGCTTCTTATTCTTAAAATATTTGTTAAGTGTTGGAAAACTTTTTATATAAATTGTGTTTGATGTTTGTCTTATAATGTAGTATTAAGTTGGGGGTGTTTTAGCACTATAAGAAAGGGAGCTCCAAGAATGTTTGATATTGTTAGTTTTCCTTAAAATATATTTAAAGTATATTTAATATTAAGTTGGTGCAGTTGTACAATTACTTTTTACTTTAGAACTGTGCTGTTGTTAGAGATTGAAATTAAAATATTAAATATTAAATAAAATATGTGTAAATTTTATTAAAAATTAATGTTAGTACTTTACTTTTAAAGCTAAATAAAAGTGGGATATACTAAATATGCTGTTATTAATGCTAATTTTTATAGTATTTACTCAGTTTTTTTAAATAAAATTTAATATTTTTAGTTTTCATTTGATAACTCTTCTTTTGTGGCTTTGATTGGTTATTTCCTTTCAAACGCATTGCTTTGTCTTTGTTTAGAGCTAAGCCCTGGTCAATATTCAACTTATATAACTGTTTTAGGGTTTGTCTCTGAAAAAGTTTTAAGAGCCAGAGATTAGCAATATATGTTTGAGATTAGGGTATAAATGAGATTGAAGTGGTGTTAATATTATATATATGTATATATGAAGTAGAATTAAAAATTCTGGATCTTATATATTATGCTGTAGTATCTATCATTACTTGTATGCGCAATGCGTGCTAGGTAGATAATTATTAATTTCATTATTCATTTTAATGTAATGATTTTATAAAACTTATCATACACTATAAGAATATAAATTTTGTATCTCAAATAATTTATAAGGGATATAATTTAAAATATTTTTTGGATAACATTATAGAAATTGTTATATCTAAACTTTTTTTTTTTTTCTTTTTCGATGTTACAACATCAAGCTAAAGCGAGGTTAATAATTTGTATGACTATTCTTGAGTCCTGCTAGTTAAAATGTTTAAGAGCGATTAATGTATTAACGCTGTTCTTGCGTTAATTTAAGGAAATTTTGTTGAAATTACTTTTAAGATCAATCCCTTTTTGATGTAATGATGAAACTTGCTTATTAATTTGACATAACCTCACAATAATATAAATTTCATATTCTAACTACAAGTCTTTTATATATAATAATAACAAAGATGATTTTCAATAACTTGCAAGATTATTTATTACGTTTAGAAAAGAGTATAATATTAAAAAAAATATAATATTACATCTTTAATATATATATATAAGTGATATTGACTGGCACATAATAATATAATAAAATGTTATCTATTAAATGCTTTTTTAATTAATTAGCCAAATGAAAACGTATGTTAAATTTTAACTAAATTCTTTTTTTGGGAGTTTTTATTTACTTGGATAATTTCACTAATCTTTCTTGAAATAATGCTTGAACGATGATCAATCTATATATCATGCTGAGCAGAAATTTTTGGATTAATATGCAAGAAAGGTGTGTTTAATATTAATTTTTAATTAAAAAAATAATGTTTAATTTTAAGTTTATAACACACATATTTAAAATGAATAATGAAATTAATAATTATCTATCTAGTACGCAATGCACATACAATTAATGATAGATACTACAGCATAATATATAAGATCCGGCATAATCCAGAATTTTTAATGATATATATAATCAATAAATATATATCTATCTGGTCACAAACCCCGACAAACCCATTTGCGGGTTTGTTTTCAATATTCCCTTATACGTTGAATACGTTGTTGAAAAATTAGTTTTTGTTGAGTAATTTCTTGTGTAAGGCGAAAATAGTCGGAAACTTACCACTCTTTTACTTCAAACCTAACTCACAAAACGGGATCCAAAATCATCCAACAGGACAACTCCTTTTGGTTATCAATTTTTTTTAACATGTCGCTCCATTCAGCTACGGAGTCGCGAATTAGTCAACTTCTTACGTTCATAAAAACTATTTTTGGAATATGAACCTTATGTATTTGGTATATGCTATAATAGAAAATTCATACTCTCAATAATATTGGTGGTCATGATATTGTATCAACAAGCCGAAAATTGTGATTTCGTGTACCTATAAAACCTTAACTCATTCTCTAAATAATTTGTTGACTCCAAATGCATCGATCTTAGAGTGAACGTGTACGTATTAAATTTACTCACTCTAGAGAACTTTATAGCCTAAAAGTAAGCTTGTATAAAGTGTTTATCTTCCATATCTTGTACTTCACTTTGACATTCTCAAGCATACGATAAATACAAAATCTACGAGCTTCATCATAAAAAAAAATTGTGCTGATTCTTTTTTTATTTTCTCATGCTATTGTGTCGATCGAAAATAAATATTAAATCTTTCAACAAGTTTATGGTATCTGGACACTTTAATAAAAGCCACTCCTATAAAATATTGTTCTTTGAATTAGCAACACCGAAAATAACGGAAAATATTTGGCCATTTTCATTAGCAACAGCTACCACAAACAATGTTACCTGATATTTATCCTTTAGAATACCATTAATACCATTTACAGTGATCACAAGCTTAATATTGTTGTAAATCCCTGAATGCATGAACCAAGCCCCATAAAAAATTATAAGAAATTATTTTTATCATTCTTTGAAATATAGTTATCGTAGTTGAATTTTTATCTTATAATACATGACAAAACAATAGGAGTGCTTTAAATGATAAAGTTAAATCTTGAGACACAAGCTTTAACGCTTCTTTTTTACTATATCACGTCTTTGAGTACAATAAATGTACTTTATAGTTGTTTTGAATGTCATCTTAAATATTTTTTGGTGTATACATTCAATTATCTTTAAATAATTAGCTAATTAATTGAGTATTTACTCGTCGATGATTATCTTACAACTGCTCATTTTGTAAGTATGCATTGTGTACATGCTAGTAACTTGAAAGTGTACATCTTTTCTGAGCTTAATTGCACGAATTTATCATTTACGATCATTGACTCTACACTTTGCCTTAAAACAATCCTTATCTAACTTAAAAACTTATCTAACTTGAAAACTTTTACCTCGAAGTGATTTTTCAATACCTGCATGCATAATTTGTCATACAGTTCTTACTTTGTATTGAAAATTTGTCTAATACATACATCACTTGTTCTTGTATTTCATGAAGTACCATTTGGCATAATTATAGCCGGTGGAATGGAGGTAAAGATCTAATATATTAATTATGGTAGAGTCATTGGGCTACTTTAGCAAACATGTCTCGCATGATTATTTTCTGCATCATTTCTAGCTTTATAAAAAAAATTAGTGTCGCCATTGTCCTGTTAAGTAGCATGATCTTCTTGCACCTGTTCTTCTTACTAAGGATCGTAATACTTAGCAAATGAAAGGTCTTTATTTTGTATAAGTCCAAAGTGATGTTTTGGAACATCTGTATTGTTCATCTGTAATTGGCTGCTTTATTAGAATTGTATTGGCATTGCAAGAATCATAGCTATCAGGATATTATTGGGGTACTGAAATTTCACTAGTAGTATGATGCTTAAGAATATATAGCCTACTGTACTTTGTATTACTAAAACGCTTAATAGTAAAAAATAATAGACAATAGTTCATCATGCTTGTAAATTAGATTATTGGCATTAACAAAAGCTCGAAAGTTAAATTTTGCATTAATATTTGTTGTAATTTAAGGCACCACTAACTATCGTGTACTCTAAAAATATTATTTTTATCCTAATTTTGAACTCAACGAGATTAATTTCATATATCTTATACAATATTTGTATAGATTATTTATAAATAATATTTGAATTCGCACAATACTTTATGATTACTTCATCGATATATTTCTCAACACTGTTTAAAGTTGATTCTCGAATCTTTAAATCAAGTAATAATTATTAGCGCTCCAACCATATTTGCACCAAAATGAAAAATAAACAAATTTGAGTAAACTTACTGTACAACAACTTTTGAGCATGACCAATTCATCATGCTAAAAAATTACACTTTCCAGCAAGAATGTTTCTACCACTTTTATTTGTTCAAAAGCATTGTAAAATTAAAAAGGATCAGTGTTCAATCATTAAGGTTTCCTTTCTATTTCTCACATATAAATGATATTCTTTGTAAAATTTTAAAAAAAAATCAACTATAAAATACTAACTTTTGTAATAAAACTTGCGGTTGGAGTGATTTCTATGAAAGATGAATGGGAAAAATGGGTAAAAATATTTGCAGATATTGAGATTTGAAGTATTAAGGTGAACTATTAAAGTGATCATCAAGGTTATTAGGATCTGAAAATTGGGAGGGCGAGTATTTTTGAATGAAATTTAAGGGCTTTTAGGTCTGAAAATTGTGAGGGTGAACATTTTAAATAAAATTTTGTCATGTAATGGATATTTTTGAAAGAAATTTAAGTATATTTCTCACACACAAACAATATTCTTTGTAAAATTAGAAAAAAATCAACTATAAAAATATTGACATTTACAATAAAGCTTGTGATTGGAGTGATTTTTATGAAAGAAGAATGAAAAAAAAATGGTTAAAACTATATGTAAATTTAGAAATTTAAAGTGACCTATTATAAAGTGGTCATTAAAAATATTTAGACACAAAATTGTGAGGATGAATATTTATTTGTTAAATCGCCAAATAAAATAATTGATCTGCATTTTAAGAGAGACGGGGTGTTGCGAGAATCGAACTCGCGACCTCTCGCACCCGAAGCGAGAATCATACCACTAGACCAAACACCCTGAATGTCTTCAATTAATCAGATATTTATTTTATTGAAGTAAATCGGATAAAACTTACGCATTCGATTTGTATGCAAGAGCTCATCAGAATTAAGAAACCCTTGCAAAACAACAATGGCGGCAACAATCGGTTTCCTGTTGAGGCCCCTTTGCATCTCCACAACCTCGGCAATTCTCTCTAAATGCTCACTTCGCAAACCCAATTTTTCTTCACTCTCCCCTCATTCTCTCCTTTTCCCTCGCTCATTCTCATCTATCACTCCCAATAAAGCCTCCACTCCAACTATTTCCTTCCCACAACAACAAGAGCAGCAAGAAGAACAAGTTGTTGAAACCGTAATTCAAGAATCTGAGGCTGAAGAAGAATATGAAAACGAAAATGTTGAAAGGGAAGAAAAGATTAGTGTTGGGAGTGGGGCGGAGGTAAAGTTACCCAAGCTGACGGTGAAAGAAAAGAAGGAGTTGGCATCTTATGCGCACAGTTTGGGGAAAAAGTTGAAGTGTCAGTCGGTGGGAAAGAGCGGTGTTACTGACGGCATTGTGTCGGCTTTTATTGAAAATCTTGAGTCCAACGAACTTTTAAAGGTTATTATGTATGAACTGGGATATTTTCTTTGTTGTTTTCAATGAGGGAATTTATTTTTCTATGCTTCTGTTCGTTTGGTCGTTGACTGTTGTTATGTAAAGTAGTAGACTTACAGATCAATTGGTCAAGATACTTCATTTCCCACAGTGGGAATTTGATTGTTCTTGGTTTAGAGAATGTAGGACTAGTGAGATTATTAATTGCATGGATTTGTTATCATGATTGCAGACTATAAATTTCACTTTTCAAGTTTGAAGCTTTAAGTGTGCATTGGCAGTTGCCTGAGTTGAAGCTGTCCGTTACTTCACAGCAGCTAGGGAGGACCAGATAGGGCCAAATGACTTGTTATTTTTCAATTTTAATATGATTTTTAGTGACGAGCCTGTGGGTATCAGATTTAAATTTCTGAGCTGTGTGCTCTTGGGTAAATCTCAAAAGTTCTAATTAGAGATTTGGTAGTCAAAATTATAGTTATCTCTTGTGTCTTTTTCGTTTTAATGGAGAATCTGTGAGGCTAGTGGAATTATAGAATTTTGTCGGTCTCTTTTAGCTTCCATTAAATCTGAGAGTTGGTCGGTATGTTCAGATAGACTGATATTTGAAACTTGCGACTATCCTCTCAAACTTGTATTCTTGGCACTAAAACAGGAAGGTATGCTAAGAACAGATTGTGAGTTGTTTGGATCTTACATTTTTTATATGCTGCTTAAATTGGAATAATTTGTTTCTATGGTGGCCTGAGGTGCCATATATTAACCTTGCACTCCAAAGAATTGCCGTGAGCTAGTAACATGTTTGTAAGACATTTGATATATTTTTTTCCTTCCAGGACGAAGCATATCCTCTTTACATGCTCATATGTGCTGCTATGTTGGCTTCTGATTTCCATTCATTGACTAATTTTCTGTTACTCTATAATTTGTCGTATGCCATCTTATTGTGCTCATGAAGAATTGAGGGTAATCTTCACACTGACTGTTTATTTAAATGATCTAAATAGATCAAAATTCATGGGACGTGTCCTGGGGAGCTAGAAGATGTGGTGAAGCAATTGGAGGAAGCAACTGGTTCTGTGGTGGTTGGACATATTGGTCGGACTATTATTGTATACAGGCCTAGTCTCACAAAATTGAAGTTAGAAGAGAAGAAGAGACAAGCTCGTAGAGTTTTTGTGAGAAAAGAATCGAAATTGAGGCCTCTGTTACTGGTAAAGAAGAAAGAACAGGAAGCCACCTTTTCAGAATTCCTTTAGACAAGCTTTGTATTGCAGAAGTAATTGTTACTTGCTGTGTAATGTCTCTAATTGTCAATGCCAATTTAATGCGTTAATGCAGAAGAAAGCAAAAGAAACACGACAATCTGGGCGTGGACATCGGGGAAGCAGCCGGTTCTCATCCGTTGCGTCTTAGTTATCATCCCTGGTAGCTGGAATTTTGTTCACGTATACTGTTGCTCACATGTGGACCTCCTGCTCTACTCAACTAAGGTCTTTGCTTACTGTTCTGAGAAGCTGTATATGTAAATACTAGTCCATATTACTGGCATTACATCTAAGTTAAATTGAAGCTCAGATTGGAAGGACAAGGAGAATATGTCCACCCCTAATATCATCTGGTTTGACAATCTTTATTCTTTGCCATGTTTTGCAGAACAGTGAGGTAGCTTTGATTGCGAGAACGGATAATATGGAAAGTTTTGTATTAATTGAACTTGTACGGTGCCATTTTTGCAGTCATATTATCGTAACCTTGTCTCTGCTCTTCCTCTTCGATGAGGTATCATTAAGGTCACAGAAAAGTACCGAAAACGTAGGAATGAGTAAATCGTAGTAAATAAACCCAGCAAAAAGACAATTGGACTGCAACTAAAATTAATGGCAGGGTTTTGTGTCTGCGATTTCTTCAGAACCGAACACAATGTGCCTGCAGTTAGCACGGTAAACTCTATAACCGCCACTGATACATGTGAGAAACAATTGAATCTCGCATGGCCTAGCATTGGCCGAAGAAGTTTTTACGTATTTTACTTAACTGAAGCTATTTTCCTTTCTAATACTCTGTCACGGGAGGTAAAAATGTGCCATACAATTGTAATTAATCAAATATGTCAAGCATTCGGAACATAATACAGTAGCACAAACGCTTAAATTATCTTATTTGATGCATCAGGGAATTAAGACTATTATGTAATCTTTGGCATCTTGTGCATCTTGAGCAAAGCAAATGCCTTCCGAGTATGCAGCAATTCATAAATTAGAAGCATGAAATTGGATCCTTGGCAATGAGATTTTGATACTATGCAGCTTTCAGCTTCTCCGGTTTAGGCTGGCTGACATTTTCGGAATAAAGTATGCCATCAGGAGAAAGAAGGCGTTGGAGAGCAAGTGATAACCGAGCCTGATGATAACAAACAGTTCACACGTTCAGCTGAGCTGAGCTGAGCGTTATTCTAGCTTGTTAGACCAAATAAAAGTGCAGAGGATATTAAGCTTACCCATTGAAATCCTACAAGTGCACACCAGCAGCCAGGCAAACCATATCCTTTACCACTCACAAACTGGTAAAGCCAAAAACAGGGGAAATCTATTAGTTGATGGGAAATCTAAACTACTTTTGAGATAAACGATAGGAGAATGAATCGATCTCTACCAGTAGTACTAGAGCTCCTAACGAAAAGCACCCAGTCATTGATAAACTAACAAATTTAAGATCTCGTCCAGCCTGCTCGAAGTAGCAAATATGTTGAATCAACGGAATGATTGTTTCCACTGGATTTAGGAATTCAATCGGCCCAAAAAACAGGCGTAATGTGAGAAGATCAAAATAAGTTTAATCAAACATACCAGCAATGTTCCCTCGAGGCTTAGAATGCAGGGTGTCACAGATAATGCTGCAAAGTATGGTACCAGTACTTTGTGCATCTGCAGCAACACAAGAAAAGTATTAAATAGCAGAATCACATACCCGACTTGTAGGTATCTAGATAAACAGATTTGCAGTACATTGCTTCTATTTTCTCCACCTTCAAATAAAGATTTATAGATGGTGGGCAATTGCACTTCTGAGCCTTGTGAGATCATAGAGCCACGCATAATTGATATTGCAAAATGGATAATTAGGGACTATAAATCTCTTTGAAAGTCAAAAAGCAAGAACTAACCTCTTGTATGATCACCTTATCAGGTGTGAAGATGTTGGGGAACAACCAAGGAACATATGTTCCGACAGACCCTAATAACAATCCAAGAATAACTCCAATGATTACAAGTGACTTTAGTAGCATTCTAGCCTGTTAGACATTGTAAATGTTAATGAAGATTAAACAAAAAACAATTCAAGTGAAAACAGATTTTGCACAGTCATTATCTGCCATGTATTCATCACCCTTTTCTACAAGAGGATTTCAATGCATGAGCATTGATCCCCACTGCAGAAGTAAACGACATGACCAAAATGGAAAGAGAAGGCGGCCAAACATAAATTCAGAATTACTAACCTTTTCCAAGTTCTGATTTATCCCATATAAGAACTCAGGCATAAATGATTGTGCGGTTTGAGAGAGAGGCTCACCCCATACAGTACACATCATGAATGTTTGAATCAGGACCTGAGTAAAGGGTAAGTTGTCAACATGTCAACCAGCGCTCATAGATACAAAACTGAAGAGAAAGTATCTAAGAAAACGAGTGTGTATAACTTACCTGATGAGCTGCCAAGCTGTATGTTCCCATAGATGTAGCAAAATATGTAAGGAGAGTGTAGAAAGCCACCTAAGATACCAAAAATTCTCAGAGGCATAGAAATTATACATTGTAAACAAATAAAGCTAAGATCAGGTAAAATGAAACAAACCTTAGACATCATCATTACAAACACTGGAGCAGCAAGCTCAAATATTGCTAGAAGGTCATTTGGTGATGGAATGGAGATTGCCAATGCATTATATCCTTTCTCGTTTAGATTAATAATCATCATATAAGCTGCAATAATCTGAATATGTTCTGGTCAGTGGTGAGAAATAAGAGAAAAAAGGGCCAAATTTTGTATTTGGTTATAAAGTACGTCAACAAAGTCTATGATGAATAAAATCCAACCATGTAGGACTAATGTTGAAATGATTATTCAGCTTACCTGTGACACCATTGTTGCCCATGCTGCTCCAGCTATACCATAGCCTAAGAAGGTGCACAGAACTATATCACCAATGCCATTTACTGCACTGGCAATTGCCAAAGCCTTCAAAGGGCCCCAGGAGTCTTTCATGCCAAGACTATGAATCAACAAGAGCAAAATTAAGAATTTATGAGTCAACAGAAAGGAATTTAACTGGGTCAGGCAAATCTGTTTATAGAAAAATGCATATTCAGAACCACATTGACACAAAAATTGAACAAGATTAGCATTGACCTAAGAAGTATTTGCATTAATGGTGAAGTAAAGTAATTAACAAAATCAACCAGAATAAAAGGCTCCTACAATAACTTGTTACCTTGCACTTTGAGCTACCCAACCAATAAGAATGGCAGGCCATGCTAAGCCTCGTATCTACTAATTAAAAATATTTCAGTTTAGTAGAACATCATTGAAAGAAATCAAGTAGAGGAGAATGCCGAAAATTGAAATGGGGGAAAAAGAATCATTTTGATAACTAGCTGAGGAAGTAAATCAACAACTAGGATATCTCTTATCTCATGACAATTTAAGAAATACAAGCTGACAAATTATGCATCGGAATACTTAAACTAGCTTTCATTATTAGAGCAAACGATCCAAAATTTATTAAAAAGCCATAAACCTGAGCATATGTGTTTGCTGCAGGTAAAATGTGCACATTCTTTGACCCTGTAAAAGCTGAAGAAAAGCAAAAATAGTGAGTTTGTCAGGTACTTCTCATCATCTTTCATCTGTTAACAGTTATGACAGACAATCCATGTCAATTAAATGATTGTCCATATGTGAGGGAAACTGACAAATAAAAAAAAAAAAAGAGTTTTACCACATTATATTACCATTTAAAGCCCACATCCCAAAAAATTTTGTAAATATAAGCATTGAGAAGCCACAAGCCAACCCAACAAAGAGCAAGATAGATATTTGATGTTGCACTTCATTTTTGTCCTGCACCAATACTTCAATTACAAAGAATGCAGCCGGTGCCATAAAAAGCCTAATATACCCAAGTATAAAAATGGTATTACCGGCAAACAAAGCAAGAATGATGTAAAACATAATGTCAGTATTGATAAAACAATTGGCACCAGGGATTAAGGTATCATGCTCAACATATGGAGGCGACGGTCCTTCTATGGAAGCAATAAGAAGCACATTTTGGGAATATGGTTGTCATTTCGACATCAGCTAGTGTATTAATACCGTTAGGATGCATAAAACTATATGAACCTACTGAAATTCCACAAAACATCTTCTTTGTGCGCCTAAGATCTAATTGAGAATCAGTTGGCCTATAGGGTTCATATTAGCATAACATGCACTATGCCCCGGGTACAAAGTTGCGCCTAACACCATGTATAATTCCCGTGATTGAATGCCTTCTACCCAGCATGAGATTAGTTCTGGCAAGAACAAACTACATTCACTGTCAAAATAACACTTGAAAAAATAATTTTTTCATAAGAACAAAATTCTCTTCAAATGTTTAAGAATTAACCTGTTTGGCGAGCGAAGTGGCAACCATG
>JAWDEX010000013.1:3618418-3628615 GCA_035221805.1 Trichilia hirta | reverse complement strand
AATAAATACATTAGTTAGTTTTTTTATTTCTAAATTCTCTTTAATAATCAAATTTCATCAAAAACTTTAAATTCTAATTTAAAAAAAATAATATTATTTTAATAGTCAAATTGATGGTAAAGGGTGTTCATATTATTGTTCATTGATTGAAGTAATGAAAATATTAATTTTTAAAATAACGAGAGTGAATTTATACATTTTATATATTTTAAGGGTGACGATGTCATTTGCTCTTTATCCTTTTTCTTCAATCATTTAGAGAAGCCGTATTGTACACGTCAGGATGCTTATTTTTGTGGTGCAGATCCACGGACAACATTGCACGCATGACCATGGTCTTCCGACTGTAACCAACATGTCACTTCTTTTTACGAGAATTATTGAAAGTGTATAGGAGACATACTTTACAAAATTTATATCTATCTATTTTGTTTAAATATTATTATTATATTGCAATTTCATCTCATCTTATAATACTTCATTTGATAATAAAACTTCTTTTATAAAATTTAAAAGTTTCAATTCTCAGGAGATCGCACCAAAAACTCGAGTTCTTTTTGAATTTTTTTCTTGATTAATAATATCTGCAGCATTATCACCGTATGTATTATCGTATTATTGTCACATTTGAGTTCTTTACAAATACGTACAATTACAGCTCAGATACTTCTAATCTTTGTAGAGGAGTTTTTGGTTCTGCTTCCTTGATCATAGCAACAATAACGTCACCGAATATGAGCATATCAGCAATTACAGACTCCTATGATTCGAATCCATATCAATTCTCCGGCCCGCTATTGTCTGCTTCATTCAAAAGGATTTCCGGTGATCATACCATCTTTTGAATCTGCTTTTTAGTTTGCTTCAATTTACAAGATTCCCTTCCATTTGTTTAGTGCGAGGAAGTAGTGAGGTTTCTTCAAATTACTCTGATGTGAGTAAACTTTTCAGCCATGTAAACTGTAAAGAATGAAATACAAACAATTACAACAAATGATTCATCATCAGCTGTTTGCTGTAAAGAAATAAACAGCCCGAGGCACTATGGTGCTTATGCGCTAAGCCTCATCACATGATATTTTGGGGGAAAATTATATTATACCTAAGTGAGAAGCAAGAAATGAAATCTGAGCCTTCGAAGTACTACAAAGTATAATCAAGATACTGAAAACCTGCAATTAAGCAGCTTTCGGCTTCACCATTTTGTACAGACTCAAATCTTCATAGAAAAGGATGCTGTCTGGGGAAAGGAGGCGCCAGAGTAAAAGGAGAAATCGAGCCTGGAAATTTAAAATTTGTGAATTGTAGTCAGTATGAATGCATGTTGTTTGAATATGCGAAAGCTTAGATCTGAGTCTTACCCATTGAAAGCCTATGAGAGAAAACCAGCAGCCTGGCAAACCATAACCTCTACTGCTCACAAACTGTTAGCAACAAAAATAGGAGAGTTTTAATAATGCAAGGGACATCCAAATAACTTGGAGAATAAACATTAAAAATAATTAAGAACTAGATATCTACCAAAAGTATGAGAGCACCCATTGAAAAACAACCGCTCATTGACAAGCTAATAAATTTAAGATCTCGTCCAGCCTGCACAAAGAAATAGATATCTTTATGCCAGAATACAAGCTAGACCTACAATATCACCTTGTACACGTTGCATGAGTGTTTCAGTGCTTAGAATGAATGATACTAACAGAAAATGGGGAAAGCATATTAGAGCTAAAGGCCATGTTTGCGTGTGAAATTTTGTGGATATGCCCATTTTACTTCTTTGGACAGGGGTTGGGGTTGAAGACCCCTTTATCGAGGCATACTATATATCTCACTCAGCCAGAGAGAAGGTGTGTATACCAAGAGAATCACACCGTAATCTCACGCCTTAAAGGGAAGTTTATTTAGTGAAACCAGTATTTGATCGTTTCTAGGCAAACGAGACGCATTGCACAGAAGTAGCCAACTCGTCACCACCTTGACTGTTGCTTAAATGGGCAGGGGAGAGGGATGGATTTTAGGTTCAGTTCTTGCCAAAAGGAAGGTGTAGGGGCAACAAAAAGACTTCAAATCAAAGGTGATCTGTAGACAGCATTTCTCTTCAAAATTATAACGATCCTATGGAGCAACACTAATACCTTTTGCTAGGTCCCACAAAATCAGACAAAATTTTACTATGTTAACTAAATAGGGAATAGAGTAAGACCATTACAGAGGATTCTACATCCTCCAAGTTTAAGCTAACTCTACAACAAGTTAGATAATTTTTAGTTGGAAAACGGAATAAAAAATAGAAAGGACTAGAGAAAAAGAGTGATGTACCAGCAACGTCCCTTCAAGGCAGTGACTTCCCAGAGTCACAGCTAAACCAAGAAAGCATCATATTAGTACTCTGTGCATCTGCATGTATAGATGGATAATATATCAAAAAAATCAGACAGAGGTATAATTATTTATTTCATGAAGTATTTACAATTTACAAATTTATATTCTCTAAACTTTGTTCCCACAGAAGATGTATAGTATGAATCATGATTAGAAAAAACCTTGATAATTCTCATATCGGTAAGAATTCATAATGTCATCTGGTTTGAATTTCTTTGACTTATCTGTCACCCATTACACTGTTTGATAGTATGGAATTAAACATTTAAATGGTCTTGAATCCCCTTACCATGTGAGCTAAAAATTTAAAGAGAGCTCGAGAAGAACATTAGATTATAGTAATAGACAGTGGCTCAATTCCCACTTCTGATGAGTAATTTTCTACTCAAAGCTTCAGTGATCCAAGAATTGTAATATTTACAACAGAATGATACAACTCTTGATTCTTCCCTAACTCAAAATTTGACCACAAAAGTTATAATAGACAGGAAAAGTGAAGAAAAAAGCAACTTCAGACTATTATGTTCAAAAAAAATAACTCACCTCCTGTATGACACTCTGATCAGGAGTGAACATATTAGGGAACAACCAAGGAATAGATGTTCCAATGGTCCCCAATACCACTCCAAGTGTGGACCCAATGATAACAAGTGATTTTAGCAGCATTCTAGCCTGTTTGAAGTCATAAACATTTCAGAATAAGTTGAACTGAAAAAGAAAATGAAAGAGAGAGAATGCAAGGAATTATCACTGTGTCTTACTGCGGATAAGAAGTTCAGTAAATTTACAAATGACTTTTATCGCCCTGAGAAAACAAATGAAAACTCTTTGGATGTCGCATGACTTCATCAGCAACAGAAAATACCATGGTGTGAAGTAAAATCATTGCTACACAAAATTGAAAATGAACATAACTAACCTTTTTCAAACTTCGACGATTTCCATATATCAGCTCCAGCATAAATGATTGTGCGGTCTGAGAAAGAGGCCCACTCCATACTGTGCACATGCTGTATATTTGGATCATGACCTAGAGTGCATGATACATAGTTTTCTTAAATGTAATTGACCATTCAATTTTACAATATCTGAAGCCAATAAGATTTTAACTATATTAGATGTCTGAGTAAATGTAACCTGATGAGCAGCCACAGTACTTGTTCCCATAGACGTAGCAAAATATATAATGAGAGAGTAAAAAGCCACCTACAAAACATTAAAATGTCTCAGATTAAGAAGATATGATCACATGGTACCAGAGATGACTATGAAATCAAACTATATATCACCTTTGCCATCATTGTTACAAAAACTGGACCAGAAAGTACAAGTATCGTCATAAGTTCATCAGGGGATGGAACAGAGAAGGAAAAGGCATTGTATCCTTTCTTATTCAGAGATCGAATCATCATACCAGCTGCAACAACCTACAATATTTGCTGGTGAGCAGTGGCACGAGTAATTTAAAAAAAAAAAAAATGAAGGATTTTCAAGCAATAAGGATGCGTTATGAGAAGATAAAGAAAGTTGAACCACATTTCAATATATGCTCATTTATCATACTTGTGATACCATCGTCGCCCATGCTGCCCCAGCAATACCATAACCCCAAAAGCTGCAGAGGACTACATCACCAATACCATTTATGGCACTAGCGACTGCCAAAGCTTTCAAAGGTCCCCAAGAATCTTTCATGCCAAGACTGTGAAACAATGAGAGAATGTCAAAAGCCAGATCAATAATGTAACACTGTTTGCAGTTACCATAAATTCAATAGTAGGATGCTTAAAATAGAAAAAATGTTGTTCTTATCACAAAATAGAAAAAGAAAAGAGTAAAAGCGGCGGTTTGGCATTTGGGCGCTGGAAATCTTGACTCTTCAAACTGATTCAGGTACCCCAGTGTCATTTTCAAGAAAAAATTATTTTTACATGAGATAATAACTAACCTAATTACATTCTTAATAAGATAGTCTAGGTAATGCGATCGTTATTTTATTAGCACGGGTGAAACTGGTTTTCCCAGGTCAAAATAATTCCATGCAAAGAAACTGATATGTAGATCATATAGATGTGACACAATATAGGAAAATTCATGTAATTGTTTCAACAACTTATAAATACGGGTCTATCACGTTGATAACCTCCTAAAATGCAAATCATTCTAGGATTGTTCCAGGGTATTAAGTCAATATCTTGTGGAAAGAAATATAGTATATTTCACCTTGCACTTTGAGCAACCAATCCAACAAGCATTGCTGGCAATCCAAAGGCTCGAATCTGCCAACAGAAAAAGGTTCTGTCAAATTAAGAAGCCACTAGAACAATTAAAACAAGGACAAGCCTTATAGTAATCAAGTAGTATTTGAAGTGCCACTGAGCTCTTAACATGGAATTAACCAATCAGAAGGGCATGGGACAACAGTCAAGTAATAATATAAATTCTTTTAAAGAAGTTGCCCCCTACAGACAGGAATAGCTAATGATAGTTTTCCTGTCAAAAATTTGAAAGTGATTGAAATGGAAACATAATTTTTTCGCAAGAACCTTTTTTTAATAGAAAAATGTACTACTAAGTCAAAAAGAAAGAAGGTACAACCCCGGACTAGTTGCCCATGAGGAAAACAAAAAAGAAAGGAGGGGAACTAGTTGTAGACAAAGCACTTGTTGGCAACAATGATTCTGTCACAAATAAAAGTTATCATGTCACATCAACTGTTTCACATGGTACATGTATAGGCAAATACTTTTAAGACCATTCTCAGAATTTTATGAACATTTTACAAATACAGGTAATGGAATAGAAAAATAATTTTACCATTTTTCTCTTGGGTCAGGAACGAAATAGTTTAACCAACAGACTAAAATTCTCAGGGTTTAGAAAAAAGGACCATTCTCAATGAGTGTTTGACAAAAGTAAGAAAGCTGCAATAATCTAATTGGCTTTCCCATTCTCTAAATTGTTTTCAGAGAACTAAGACAAGGGAGAAAACAAAATTATGAATAGCATCCTACCCACAAAAATTTTAATTAGAAAAATAATATATGAACATTAATGAGCAAGAAAATCAACCTGAACATATGTGTTTGCTGCAGGAACAATGTGCACATTCTTCGGCCCAGTAAAAGCTGAAAATGTTAGAATAACAAATACGTCATTGAACTCATTGCCACCACAATTCTCTCTCTTATTGACTTGTGCTATCATTAAGTGGCTAAAAGCATTATAATTAACTAAAATTTTACCAGTTATTACCAGTTAGTGCCCGTGAACCACAGAATCTTGTAAACAAAAGCATCAAGAAGCCACAAGCCATTCCAACAAAGAGCAAAACTGATATGTGATGTTGGGCTTCATTTTTATCCTGCAACAGTAGTATTATTCAAGTGACGCAGCCTAAAAAATCAAGGTACAACTAGCAACTGACTAATATATTTGGACAAAAGGTGAGAGAGAGAGAGGGAGGGAGAGAGGGAGAGATTATTTAGTGATCCTCCTAGGACATTTCCATTCACGCACTGATGCATGTACTTTTTCTTCCCCTCTTTATTTGGGGCAATCAACTGTGTTTGGTGAAAACTTTTTTGAAGCATATTTTATCCAGAACAGGCAACCACTATACATTAGATAGATAAAATTGATAGAATCAAGGCCAATTGAATGGTCAAACTGAAGCCAAAATTGATCAAAAGAATGAAAAGCAATGCCTTTGTAAACTTATATCTATGCATACATCAGTATATAAGCAACAATAATCCCCAACTGCAAAAGAAACTAACCTGCCTGGCAAGGGAAGTGGTAACCATATTCGAAGTAGCAATTGAAAGGAACAAGAACAAATAAGTCAGATAATCGCAAATAACAGTTCCTGGCCCTGGTCATTCACATTCAGTGACCCATTAATCCCTCTGTCGACTCAGAAAAACAAAAAACAAAAGAAATAAAAGATAAAAACAATCCTCCCATTTAATTGTAAGAAAAGGGATTTCCCAAGGATCCAAAACTTAAGCGCTCAGCTCAAGAATTATATTGTAAAAACCCATGACTAAAACACTTGTTCTCAATGCTAAAAATAACTTGAAAATAAAAAAATAGATTGAACATGTAATTTCCTATAGTTTCTCAGTAACCAAACGCACAAATCTAAAGCAGCAATTTCGACTGACGCTTTTGTATTAGACAAAGTTAGTATATTTAAAATCTAACATAAAAGATTCTCTTTTCCACATCAATCGAGCAAACACAACCCAGAACTTTCAAAAATGAAAACAGAACGAAATTTTTGGAAAGAAATACCTAAAGCAGCAAGCTCAATGGAACTTCCTTGACCAATAACAGCAGTGTCAATGAGACTCATCAGCGGCCCACAAATCCAAATCCCCGTGGCGGGTCCTGTAAACATTAGAATCCCCTTCATTTGGTTCCATATACTCTGATTCTCCAATCCTTCTCTCTTCCCTTCCATTTCTATCCCTTCTTCTTCATCCTTTTCGTCTTCATTTTCGAATAAAGCAATTGAATCGATACCATTTTCTCCATTAATGAGTTCTTCTCCAGGACTAATGCAGCTAGACTTAACTCCTCTGTGAATAGTTCTTGACGCAGGAAAAAGAAAACTTGGAGGTGAAAAGGAGCTTTGAAAATTAGGGAGAAGTTGGCTTTTGTTGAAAAGAATCAAAGACTGAGAGCATCCCCGAAATGACTGAGTTAGGGGTTTGATTTGCATTTTTGTCTTCTAATTTTTTGGTTCGAAATTTGAAAGAGAAGGGTTGCTTGTTGCCTTTGTCCTTCATGTTGCTTGCTGCCTTTGTCCTTCATGCATACATGCATACACACACACGTGTGTGTGCGCGCGCGCGTGTGTATATATATATATATAATTTTTTTTTTTTTTTTATATTTGCTGATTGTACCTAATGGCAGCAACAGGGAGAGTCGATCAACTGATATAACGTCTTGGAATGGTTAACCGCCAAGATTGAGTATTGTCAACCGTTGGATTTGCATACACTCGTAAACATCTAAAAAATTTTGGCGGTCTACTGTTTGTTGCAAGCAAGTAGAAATCACATTTTGGAGAGAAGCCAAAAGCTGGTGGGACGTTTGCATTGTTGATGCCGTGCACCTCAACCTAACTAAACCTCTATAATAGATAGAAATTGCAGAAAATTGAGGCTTCCAAAACAGAAACAAGTGATGGTGAGTAGCTCCAAGTTGTGCGCCCGAACGACACTCAAATTCACAATGGCTTGTTGTTGACACCGTGTCACCTCTTATTGGTCAGTCTATTAATTATTTTTCAAATTTGGGAGTCCCCATCCGTTAGTCCTATCTTGTCATTTAATTTCGGATTTTATTTATTTATCATTTTTTTTAATTAACAACTAATAAATTTAATTTCAATGGCTTCTTTTCTTTTTTTTCCAAAATTTAAAATTTTTATTTATAATTTTCGTTATTATCACACTACCAAACAGTAAAGAACATGCAATATTACGTTACCACAATGTTTTATATAATTGTTTCATATTACAAGATCCGTATGGCCAATCACCACTCTATAATTAATACTATACATATACATGGTTATTTATTTTAAAATTTTATTCTAAACTTTTTATTATATGATGTGACATTTATTATTCATATTATTTAAAAAAACATTTTTAAAATAAGACAAGCCAACAAGTCTTTCGACTCAAAAAGACGTAATAATTCGAAACCTTTTTTATTAATAAAAATTTAAAATTTTATACGACTACTCAAAACTTTTTTTTATAATAAACAATTCGAAATTCTTAGATTTAATTATGACTTCGGGTAAAATGTAGAAATTAAAAATTATTTTTTTTTTTAGCAATGGTCTCGAGAATGACCGAACGAGAGTTTTTGATAAAATGTAAAACCACAATACCTATCTTATAAAAGAATTACATTTTCAGAAAAGATATAAAATTTCGAAATCTCTCAATAACGATTATTTTAATCATTAATAAATTCAAACTTCATGAACTTTTGTCAAAAATAAGAGAGAATTTTTAACCTGATGGTTAAATCTTGTAAAAAGAGTCTATGATCTATAATCCTCGAAAAAAGAATAGTGAACAGTAATAGTTGAATGAAACAGTATTTAAAAGGAAATTTGTGATAATTAGGTACACATACTTAACAAAAATTACCAAATTATTGCTAAATTTTTCTCTCAAAAACTCTTATTAAGAAAAATTCTAGCTTAAATATCAAAGGAGTTTCAGTAAAACATTGACTCTTACCCCTAATTTTTTTCTCTAATTTTAGGTTACTTGACTAGTCCATCAAGTTAGACGTAAATTTTAGTGCTCCAGGTTTTAGGATGAATTTCACTACATCAACATTTTGGTCCGTCAGTAGAGAATAGAGCAAAAAACTAAAGTGACCGTATTGTCAAAGAAAGGAAGAACAAAGCCATGGCAACAACGTGGACCTATACAACCAAGAAGTGAATGACGGAGAAAGAGAACCTAGAAGGTAATTCCTTCAAGGTGACTACCACCATAAATCTTAATAATAATTTCTTATAGTCACCCTATAGTAACACAAATCCCAGGGTCCTATTTTAAGACTCAATCTCAATGACAATTTTTTTCTTAGGACAATGATGGAAAAGCTACTTGGTGGGCCTAAGATAGAAGAATAGTGAAAGGAGGCACGCAAAGAAAGACTGACATATTCAAACCTTGATGAAAGAGATTACAAAATTAAAAAGATGATTTGAAGTGGCTTTTTTGGCTTAAAGGTTGTTGTGCCCTTAGAAGTAATGGAGAGTAGTACTCTTAACATTTTTGAAGCCAAAAATCATAAGGCCCCAGAAAGAAGGTACATCCTCGCAGAGAAAAAAAAAGGGAAGGCCGTTAAATTCTCCCCAAAAATACTAGCAAAAGCAAATGGCAACAAGTTTTCGTGCAAGACTATTGATAGACCTTGCCCCAATTCCTTACACCTATCGAAAGCTCTGTGATGAGCTACAAACAAGGACCAAAATGTAGTCTAAATTCAAAAGACATAAGAAAAGTCCTTAACCAAAGGCATTAAAGGAAGAGAGAAAACTCAACTAATATGGATCTCAAAAAGAAGTTGATGGGGGAAAAATCAAAGGGTTAAGAGACATCAAGACCTATGTAAGGAGATTGGTAAAAGATTTGGAGAAAAAAAAAAAAGGAGATACAACTAGAGAAGGAGCCCTTACCTAATATCACACTTATAGTCACATCTTAAATCTCCCTTTTCTCAAAGAATCCTAGATCTCGTCCTACTCAAAAAGTTCAAGATGTCTCAGATTGCTCCATTTAAGACTTGATCCATCCCTCCATATAGATTTTTTTGAAAAAATGATGCTAATAAAAGATTTAAATGAATACCATATGTGCCAATTATTTTCACTGACATTAGAAGAACAAGTAAGAAAATGGTTTATGAGTCTAACTTTTAACATCATCTATAGTTTTGATTAGCTATACAAAATGTTTGTTAATAAGTTTAAGGGAGAAGTTATGAACATAAGCTCACTACTATTAATGAAGTAGGGAAGAGAAAAAAGTCTTTAAAATTTTGTCAACAGATACCATGACGAGGTGATGGAGTTAGGAGACTTTCACCACCCCTTAGCTTTGAAAGGCCTTAGAAAAAGTTTAGGAATTGACAAAGGATTGTATACTATTTGCAAAAGTTCCATCACCACTTATGAATCTACCTAGAATAAGTCGTTATACGAGATTGAAATAAAAGATAAGGTCATTCTAAAGTTGGAAAAAGAGAAAGCAATAGGAACATCATCGT
>JAWDEX010000013.1:3606673-3617595 GCA_035221805.1 Trichilia hirta | reverse complement strand
ATATTAACAAAAAAAATTTAAATTAATTCGAACTTTTTAAATTCTAACACAAAAATAATTAAATTTAATAATAAAAAAATATAATATAAATAATTTTAATTAAAATAAAATATTAAATAACAATAATAATTAATATTAACAAAATATATATATATATATATATAATTAGCCATTGCATATTTTTCTTATCGTTGCAAACTAAATTTTTTTTTTTTTTTGGCTGATCGAGCCGATCGAATCGATATAATTGATTTCGTGCTTTTAGTAAGCTGGGTCACTGATTTCAAATGACTAAAATCAACTCAACTCATTATTTTCAACCCGTAACTAGTCTAAATCGGATAAACAACAATCTGAACCGATTTGAATTCGTATTTAAACGGGTCGAGTCAGTTCAATTCACGATTCGACCTAATCCGATAGACACCTCTACGTGAAACTAAGGCAAAATAATAAATTTTAGACGTATATATATATATATATTAAAAGTTAGAGCATAAAAGGTATAAAAAAAATAAAAAATGAATATAATGTATATTTGATTGTACGATTTTTATGTGTTTGATTCGAACGATTTGTCGTTTTCACCATTGTACAAGAAACGACTATGTGGTGTACATTGAAGACACATGGGAACGGTTAACGAGCGGTGATGAGAATCAATTTCTAACTTTTAATCACCTAAAATCGGGAAAAAGTGTTTTTTTTTTTTTTAAATTATTTATTTACCGTATTCCGTCAATAGACGAAGACGTTTTGACGTACTTCGTAGAAAAATAATTTTAATAAAAAATTATTAAATATATTTTTAAAATAATTATTTCATGAGACTTCGAAAGCAATATTATTCTGTTTTTGCTTTGATTGTAAAATGTACAGAGCATGCGTTTTGCCAAAGCCGTTTTGCGTACAGAAATACGGTACATACTTTAGCCTTTTACATTTTAAACCTTTTTTTATTAAAATTTTTAATTAATTTGCTATCTTATTTTTTTAATTTTTTATTATATATTTTAAATTATAATGCAAGAATTATCTTGGAATATATACCACCCACAATGGGTTGGGTTGGTGGGGGCATTTTCGGACATTGGCCCCAATTTTGTCAAATTTACGTTTTCTTTGAGGACCACAAAATATATATATATATATATGATCAAAATATGAAAATTTGGTATTATTAAAAAGTAATTATTTTCATCTGATTTTTTCTATCTATTTTAAAATTTTATTAATGAATATTATAAAATTGTGTTTGTATGCAATTAACCAAACAATGACTGTTTAGCATTATTGTTCATCATAACGTTGACGTCGCCCACTAAAAGATTATTATAAAAAAATAAATAAATAAATGGAATATATAAATCTTTAATGTTAGGTCTAATAAACTAATTGGTTCCCATAATTTTACATCAGTACACAAAATTATGAGCCATTAAATAAGTACACAAAATTATGAGTTGTAAAATCTTTTTTATTTTTTTTTATGTTAAAATGGTGGGAGTACGTACAAAATTATATAAACAACAGTTTAATTGTAAGATTTTTTTCTTACCAGGTTTCCAACGTTTTAATTGCTTTTAACTTTATAGTTAAAAAGAGTAAAATTAATTTTTTTCATCTGATATTTTATTTTTAAAATATAATTACCTAACAATTATTAGTTTTATTTTAAAAAAAAAATAAAAATAACAAATTAATAAAAAAACAAATAAAACTATATTTTTTACTAAAATCGGGCGCGCGCACAAACACACGTATATACACACATGCGAGTGCATATGTATGTATGTAATTTTTTTTATATGTATATATTTTATATATATATTACTTATCCCGAATTAGTTGATGCTATTTTATAGGAATGGACATTTAAAATCGAAATTGATCAAATTGAATCAAATCAAAATTATTGGTTCTATTTAGTTTCAACATTTGATGGGTTTGATTTTCATTTTAAAATTCAAAAATCAATATATATTCAATTTGGTTTCAATTTTAGGATTTAAAAATTGAATTGAAAAATAAATTTTGATTATTATCATTTTTCTCCCATATAATTTGGAATAATTTTACATAAGTAATAAAAATTAAAAGAAATAATACATAAAATATTTTTTAAAATTATACTACAATCTTATAGACAATAATAAAATTTAATATTTTTGTTATTTATTCTCTATCAAAATATCTATTTATATGATAAAAATAGATGAATATTTAATAATTAAAATTAAATATTTAAAAAGATCCTACCACTATTCTGTCGGTAAAAATTCAAAAATAATAATTTCTGATACTCTAACCAAGTTTTTATCATCTTTTTTTATAATCAATAATAGAATAAAATTAATAAAAACTAAAATAAATTATTAAAGATCAAAATAAGTATTAAAGAAGAATTAGAATTATTACTTCTCATTTATTAAAGATTTTTATATTACTATAAAATTGAAGAATAAAATTAATAGTTTTTTATTATAATTAATAATTAAGTAATTGCAACAAAATTTGAACAATGGTAAGGATAAATTTGAAAAAAAATAATATAATATATTTTAAATTAAAAATTTACAAAAGGTTATTATCACTTATGTCCCCTAAAATTTAACAATATTCACTTAAATACTGAGAATACAAAAATAATTAATTCTTTTTTGATTTTACAATTATTTTTACACTCTTAAATATAATAATATAATGTTATGCAATTATTTATTTATTTATTTAAGATTATTGAAATATATATTTGATTACTATTATAAATAAAAAATTAAACATTAATATATTATTTTAACTATTTAATCTTAATTTATTATTATATTATATTTAATTATTATTTCAAAGAAAAAAATTTATAGTGAATTATGATACAATGACAATGATTTATTAAAAATAAAGAGAATTATTTTTTAAATTATAAGTTATAAAGTAATGTTGTGACCTTTTGTGATTTAATAGTTATTTATGTTTAATTTTTTAATTGAGTTACAACGATAATTTAAAGAAAAAAAAGAAAGAAAGATAATGCAGTGAATTTGTTTATTAATTATTTAATTTTAATTATTAAATATTTAGTTAATTTTTATTTTTAATAATAATTAAATATATATTTTAAATATGGGAGACAAATAAATAATTGTATAATTTTATTATTATATATAAAAATATAAAAATAATTATAAAGATAAATTTAAGATGAAGTAACGGAGAGTTACTATTATTTTAACTGTTTGATGGCCAAATAGTTAAGTTGGCACTATTATGCGGATGTATGCAATTCTCTCGCTATGTTTTACCGTTTCGTAATATTCGTTTAATGCGTCAGTCCAAACAGACCTTTAACCAGAGAGTCCAGTCACCAGCGGAGAGTCCACCAACACGTGCTTTCCTGGTCAACAAAATTCGGCAGTTGTGCAATTAGAAAATAATATTAAAATAAAATAAAACGACAAAAAATGGAAAAGAAAACGCAAACAAATTCCTAGCCAAAACCGAACTTGGATATCTCAGCCATTTTCCACTGGTGTAGCGGATACTTAGCCAGAATATTAAGTCAGCCACTGGATATTGGTGTCACATTCAATTGCAAATTAATTTCCATTTTGTATTATTGCTTTCTAGAAATCCTGAATCTATTAATAATTAATGTTCGAATCTACAGTCTTGTGTGGTTTATTGTTTTGCGGGCGCCATATTAGACCAAATTCAAGCACCATTTCCTGTATATTAAGAATACCTTCTTGAAATTTGCTTCATCTGTTATTGCGTCTCTCAAATCGGAGAGAGTGAAGAGATGGAAAAAATGGGGAGTTTGGGAGCGGTATTGAAGCATCCAGATGATCTTTACCCGTTGATGAAGATGAAAATGGCTGTTAGGCACGCAGAAAAGCAGATCCCATCTCAGCCTCACTGGGGTTTCTGCTACTCTATGCTTCACAAAGTCTCTAGAAGTTTCGCTCTCGTTATTCAGCAGCTCGATACTGACCTAAGAAACGCTGTAAGTTTCTACATAGTGATATATGTGCTTTTGGTTATGATCAATGGTGGATTATTGAGAATTCTGAGGATTTTTTGTTGATAATTTATGACTCGGTTTCACTGGTAATGTTCCTTCGAGTTTTGTGTGCGCGTATGCATGGATTTGGCTGCCGTGATTGGTGTGTTATTCAGAATTTTTGGTCTCTTTGGTTATTGAATTTTAGGTTGTTGTTTGGATATTTTTGGGCAAATTTGATTGAATGATTTTTTGACTGTTCTCAGTGATATTAAATGTGGGTATCAAGATAGGTTTTTGAATTTATTGATGTGTATTCTGTGGTGAAATTTTATCTATCAAGTGTTATTTTGGGCAGTTCGTGGTATGAATTGGATGTTACTAGTTTCAGGGATCATAAGGGATGTCAGATAATTCTTGTTGGTTGACGTGATGAGTTTGAAATGTACTCGTGTTCAACAAGGATTTTTATTTTTATGATTGTGATGTATTTCCTTGTGATGCTGATGTTTCAAAAAATTAGAGGCTTCGGTTGTATTTATGTTTATCTTCCAGTGGTATGTGTTGGTTATGTTGTTTCGATTCTCAGAGTGCAGTTCCTTCAATATGAAGTTATTTCAGTATTTTCTTTCTATTGTTAGCAGAAAAAGGAATCCTTTCTCTTCAAAAACATGACAGAAAGTGCAGTTATTTCATACCCATTTTTAATTTTTCAAAAATATTACAAGGATTTTGTGAGAAAGTAGGGAAAGTTTGCTGCAAGAACTATTCCCCAGATCCTTCAAGTTTCCTCTCTACTTCATAGGATGTCCAGAATCTAACGTGAAGGTCATTTGATTTCATATGATATTAAGACATCGAGCACTAGCAAGCTCATATGGGCCTTGAACTACTAAAATTAGCTGTTCTGAGTTTTTGTCAATTATAATTTTGAGAAAGCTTATGTGCTGTTTTCTGATGTTGTTATTTCCAAACAGAGATGTGTATGGACATTGTGTCTAGTCACATTTTCATTTTATGTTTGTTTCCTGCAAAATCCTAAAATCTAATTTCTAGTGATAAAAATTTGTTGTTATGCAGGTTTGCATATTTTATTTGGTTCTTCGAGCCCTCGACACTGTTGGTAGGTTGCTATTGTAGTTAACCCTTTTGTTTCTAGTTGACTTGCATTATTTGCAGTCTGGTCCGTATAATATCTGCTTGTTAGATATTAAATGCTTTTTTAAACTGCTAGCCTCATGTTTGCATTATATGTAAATTTGAGGTGTCATTTCCTGAAATTTGGCTCATTCAGATGCCGGTTCGGATTTAAGTAGTTTAACTTTTGCATTCTGATATTATTGCTCATGTGGGGCTATAAGTATGAAGAGTTTTATCTGCACAGATTTTGTTGTATTCCAAATATTTTGCATGTCTTCTTTCTTTGGTGCTGTTGTCCATCTTGTTGAAAATATTGTCAACTGCTCATTGTTTCTGATGGTTATAGTGCAGAGGATGATACCAGTATACCTACAGATGTCAAAGTTCCTATTCTGATAGCTTTTCATCGTCATGTGTATGACCATGAATGGCATTTTTCATGTGAGTGTCCCAATTTCATGAATTGCTCTGTCTATTTAGTAGTTGTCCTCAATCATTTATACCAGAGGATGCTAAATATACAATTCAATTTTTTCCAGAAAACTGATTTACTAAATGTGTGATAATTATCACATGCTAAATTAATGTATCTTTAAAAGATTGGTTCACGTTACAGTTGAGGGCATCCATAACAATTTAGGCAGAAAATCATATGGTCGTGGTTAATTCTACATCTTCATTAAATGATGGTGAAAACCTACTAATATTTCTACTTGGACGAAGACCGTAACTAAAGCTTGGGATTACTAATGATTCTTCTCTCTCCTTTTCTAGCTTGGGCAGTTATAGAAGCTTTCTCAGTTTTCTGTAAGTTGTATGTTGTGCAGCTAGTAACTGCAACATTTTGAACTACCATTTGACATTGATGCTTATGTAATTTGGTAAGAACCCGAGTGTTCTGCTACTGGGTTTTCTGTAATCTATTAGAGACAAGACTTCATTTCTCTCACTGAAATATTTGTTTTCAGGAGTACTTTAATGTGGTATGAGGTGGAAATCTTTTGCCTGGAATCTTGGTTTTATCTGGTTATTTCAATGCATATTTTATTCAGGTGGTACAAAGGAATATAAAGTGCTTATGGACCAGTTTCATTATGTTTCAACTGCATTTCTGGAGCTTGGAAAAGGGTTCATTTCTTCTCCTTGCTTTTCTCCTCATTAGAATTGACTGGAAAGATATTATGTGTATATGAGATATTTGTATTTATGCGTCATGATTCTTTTACTGCTTTTCTAACTGCAAGCTGATCAGAAACGTTATCTTTGTTCCTTTTTACCCTCTTTCTCCTTGCCATTAATGATTACTTTTAAGGGATTGGTCAAAAGGCATGTTGCTTATTTTTCAGTTCCTGTAACTGCTCTGCAGTAAACTTATATTACATTTTGCAAAAGCTTCCATAGCAGTTCATATTAATCCAGTAAATGAGTGTGGGAATCTCTTGAATATGAGTGAGTTTTTTCTTGTTTTTTTAAATGCTAGATTGTCTTGTAAAGGCTCTGGAACAATTCACTTGTGCAAATACCCTGGTGTCTGATCAAGGTGATGGAGGGTTTTGAATTGTAACGTCTTTGTCGTGGTTGGCAACAATAAAAAAGAGTTTCTTTATGTTATATACTGATGAAATTAGAAATAAGGTTCAAATTTTGGTTTCAAGCTTGAAAATATTAAATAATTAGTAAAAAGAATGATAAAAAGCTGTGAATTATAGATTTCTTTGTGTGATTAACTACATTAAACCGCTTGCTGCATCGGCTTGCTTATGTCACCTGTAACTGGCTGTTTTACTTTTTGCTATGCAGTCCTTAAAAGTCACGTTTTCATTCTTTTACAGTTATCAGGAGGCAATTGAGGATATAACCAAAAGAATGGGTGCAGGGATGGCAAAATTTATTTGCAAAGAGGTATGCGAATCCTGATTATGCAGGACTAAAGGAGCAATGAATTCTTGATATTTACATATAATTTCTGTCTTACTTTCTAGTTGCATGCATGTGTTGGGCTTCAAATTTCTCCTCTGCTTTCCCCCCAAATCAAAAGCATTTAGTTCACCTGAAGAGGAAAAGGAAAAGGAAAAAAGTCAATGTAAAATAATTTTAATGGTAATGCTTGAAGAAATACTGCAGAATTTTGTTTCTGCTTTTTGTCTACATGTGATGGAAATAGCTGGATAATTAGACGAGCCATTCTTCAAATATGATAAATTCAGAAAGAATTTTTTGGTGAACTTTCTCAACTGGCAATAAAACACATTGTTGAGGCATAAACAATGATTGTTCCCACAGTTTCTTTGATTTCATCTCTAAGAGTACAGATCTTTGTTCTTGTGTGTGCTCCCGCATGTGTGCAATGGAGGAGGCAGAGTTGATGATAATTGCATCATAAGAAATCAAAGCTTTAGATTATGAAGTGGTGAAAGATACTGGACATCTTACAAGTTGTTTCACCATACATTTGAACTTCGGAGTTCCATAGCCAATTTGTACAAAGTGCAGACAGACCAAATGTACCTTGTGCCAATAAGTTTTTCTGCTCCTGCAGGTAGAAACAGTTGACGACTATGATGAATATTGCCACTATGTAGCAGGACTTGTTGGATTAGGTCTGTCCAAACTTTTCCATGCATCTGGGAAAGAAGATCTGGCTCCAGATAGTCTCTCCAATTCAATGGGCTTATTTCTTCAGGTATTTCTATGATATATGAGTGCTTTATGCCCAACCTCAACTTTGATTTCGTATTTGATGCTAATGCCTGACCATTTTGGATCAACTAATCACAGAAAACAAACATCATTCGAGATTATCTGGAAGATATTAATGAGATACCAAAGTCCCGCATGTTTTGGCCTCGTGAGATTTGGAGTAAATATGTTAACAAACTTGAGGTGTGTCTCTTTTACATGTTTTATCTCACTTTTAGTCATTTTGTTTTTGCTTCAGTGCACATTTTAATGATGTAAGCCTGATTTACTTCAGCCTCCATTAGAGGGTTTTAACTTTGAACATTAATTGTTTAGATTTCTTTTTTTCTAATGGTGTTTTTGAAACTTTGCTCCTGCAGGACTTAAAGTATGAGGAAAACTCGGTCAAGGCAGTACAGTGCTTGAATGATATGGTCACCAATGCTTTGAATCATGTGGAAGATTGTTTGAAGTACATGTCTGCTTTGCGGAATCCTGCCATATTCCGATTCTGTGCTATCCCTCAGGTGCGATGCTTCTAGTAATTATGATTTGGGCATTAATCATGAAAGTGCAGTATTAGTACTTCAATATGATTTTTGTGTTGATTTACCTAATGTCTGTCTGCATTTACTGGAGTTGCAGCAAGAATTAGTGGCCAATTTTTTCTTTTTATTGCCTAATTAAAGTTAATAATGAGACAAGTTCTGGTTATCTTTTGCTTTTCATACTTTGGACGTAATAGGATGTTTTGCTTGAACTGAATTTGCATTTCCACTTTTACCTTGACATATTCTGGTCACAAGTTTTGATGTTACTATGGCTACTTCTGTTCAAAGCTGAAAATTCAATTTCTTTTTCTTCTTCTCAAGTCATAGATAATTACTCCTTTTGGTTTTGTATTTAAAATATTTATTGCATCTAGGACAAGTTCTGCAATATCTCTAATTCATGATATGCTGATTTCTATTTGTTACATTATCATTGAAGTGATTATGAATGTTTCTGTGAAAGTTTCTGTCTCATTTTATGCATGCTACTCTTACTAGGTCATGGCAATTGGAACACTAACATTATGCTACAACAACATTGAAGTCTTCAGAGGTGTAGTGAAAATGAGGCGTGGTAATATCGTAGTTCTGAATATAATTTTTCTTTTGATATGAAGCTATAGGTACTAAATGAGACATGTAAAAGAAAAAATAAATTGGTGCATACCTGAATGGTGTGTGAATATTAAAAGACTTTATTACTCCATCTCCAGATTCTATTCAAAGACTATTTTTTTTCATTGCATCGAGTTTCATCTGGAGTGAAATTCATTGAAAATCATGGAACACTCGTCAACAAAATGTTGACATGAGATTAGTGTTATTATATCTTAGAATGATATGGTTCCAAATAATGATCTAATTAGATCTTCGATGGACATCCACTTGAACCTTTTTCTAGTTTTTTAGTTTTTTTTTTGTTTTTTTTTTGTAATATTTCCTTCTTCAGTGTTTTTTGTTTTCTTACATTTTTATTGCTCTATTTCCAGGACTCACTGCTAAAGTCATTGACCGAACAAATACGATGGCTGATGTCTATGGTGCCTTCTATGATTTTTCCTGTATACTGAAATCTAAGGTACGGTGCTAAACAAGATGCATTAACTTGCAAGTTGTGATGAAATTTATTTTGGTTAGCTGACCTCTTGGGGTAAGGTTAATTTGCTTCCTGAACATCGTGGCAGTAATATTTAGTAGACATTTTCATGGAAAAATCTATATATTTAAAGGATTATCTCCTTGAAAATTCTAAGGCTTTTATTTTCCCTTTTTTTATTTTTCAATTTGGATTTTGGTTGTGATTGAAGTTAGAGCTCAGTTATCATTATAAGCTTTCATATTTATATCAATAGCTCAAGTTGATAGATAAACATTATTATATATGGGGTGCAATTATTTACGTCCTACCTGATGGCAAATTTTTTTTTTTTTCAATTTTTGCATAGCTTTTTCAGAGCAACTGCAGGTGGTCTTTTTGCATTTTTTGCTTTTGCTGTTTGTTTTGGTGTTATGGTCAAGTCTCTGTCTTGTAGAAATGAGCAAAGGACTAAATGAATATTTCTCTCCTTCACCCCTCCCTCCTTTCATTAGAACTCTTAGACATTGCATTGTTGAGTTAATTCTAGCTATGGTAATTAAAGTTTCAGAGGAAAGTTTTCCATTATGGTAGCAATTTTTAGCTATGATGCTTTTGACTTTCACCAATTTTCTCTCCCTTTACCAAATGTCTTTTTGGCTACTTCGCATGACTTCCTAACATAATTGTTAGCTATTGTAGATCTGCAAGAATGATCCAAATGCGACAAAAACATTGAGCAGAGTGGAAGCAATACAGAAAGCTTGCATGGACTCTGGAGTCCTAAACAAAAGGTTGGCTTGTTTTATCAGCAGCGAATGTTATGGTTTTGTAAATTTATTTGACAGATCTTTTTGGGTTTCATTCCAACAGGAAATCTTACATAATTCAACGAGAGTCAAAATATAGTTTGACAATGGTGAGTTTCTGCCATTTATTTTCAACCTGACGTCATTATTCCTGGATTATTTACTGATCATGCTATGCTTTTTGTAGATTGTCGTATTTTTCGTCATAATGGCCATCATCTTCCCCTACCTCTCTGCCAACCAAGCGTAAATCATGTTACAAGAATAATTAAATATTTACCTGTTAAGAAATGCTCCCATTTCTCGTTTCCGTCAAACTCAATTTTCTGGAATGGGTTGTGCTTACTTTACACCTTTCTTGTATCTTATTCCTGGAACCAAACAGGAACTTGCCTTAATTTATGTTATATCCTTCTATTTATACACAGTATCCTGATGGACAATACTGGATTGTTTGTATATCCAATATAAAGTCTTGTGATAAAATTCCTTATGGTCCACGCCATAACCACCGTGAACGGTTTAATTTTTGACGCATTGAAAGATTGGGAATGAGGTAGAACCCCAATAGATTAAAAGAAAGAAGGAAAAACTAAAATAACTTACCTACCTCTTCCGGTTGATGACTTACCTTGGATCTTTGGCATGTTTACCTTGCTTCGGAGGCG
>JAWDEX010000013.1:3593134-3604025 GCA_035221805.1 Trichilia hirta | reverse complement strand
GGGAGAAATTCTTATGACTATAAAGAAACCTTGAAGGAATCACAAAATTTGAAGAAAATAGAAACTTTTCAAAGCAATATGAACTTTTAACCAAGTAGGGCTTCAGCATCAAAATTCACGGAAGTAAGAAAAATGAAAGAAAAATAGCTACTATTTATAAACAAAGGTGAGAAACCCTAAGATAGGCCATTAAAGTCCCAACTGTTAGATCAAATGGAACCTGAGGAGTTTTAAAGGCTTAAAATCTTTCACATTGACATGCTAATGATAAATTCTTAAAAAATGAAGTGTTGTTAAAGGGTCAAGAATAAACAGCTGCCATGATAGCATAACCTCTAACATAAAAGTGAAGCATTTAATATTTGTTTGTTGACATGAACTAATAGACAATGAAAAGACAAATGTTTGACGAAGCTAAGCCTAACAAGATTTGAACAAAAACTTGTCAAAAAAGAAACCTTTGAATCAAAAAAATTACAAGTCTTTTCTAAAATTTATATTATAAAAGACTTGAGGGCTAATATTGAGAGTAGATACGGGGCTTGCTGTTATATCATCTAGCCTCACTTAATCTTTTGGTCAAAAATCTAACCTCACAATCAGGCACTGTGAATAGCAAAGTTCTTAATTGCGTCCTCTTTATGCAAAAATCCAAATCTCGTACAATATCATTTAAGACGTTGCCCTATGAATTTAGGATTGGAACAATCAAAATACTATCTATAATCTTTATGGAAAACGTAATTCTATAGCTTCCATACCAAGAGTTGCGTCTCTGACTTCACAATAAAGGTGATCGTGACCCACCCCATTTTTATAGCTACATAAGGACTAAATTCCATCCTTGCCATCTAGACCTCTCTCTTTTACCAACCCCTAGATCGTAATCCAGATTACACAAGATTCGCCTTTGGTTTTAACTAAGGGCCGCTAGGCTAAAGGAAAGGTGAATCATATGCCGATTTTTAAAGCGAGAAGCTGATCTTGAGGTCAAGATATTGACCCTAATGGCAACCATTCATAGTAAAAATGGGAAGTGAGAGAAGAAAAAATTCGCTAAAAAACTTAGGACACTTGATATTTTCTCCGAAAACTTATTAGTCATATATAAGAATAGTACGATATGACGACATGAAAAGCAAAAACCTATGGAACAATCATGACAGCTATCGTTTTAGGTAATCATAATTACGGAGAAGTTCAATAAATAGAGATTGCATGGACTATCTTCCAAAAAATACCAATCATTCCCATTTTTCAATATCCTTTACACAGAAAGACTTGGGATTCATACCACCTGCCCTCTAAAATACTGGCTCTTTTCACTAAACAGGGCAACATTGATAGCATTAGCTATTTTCAACAGCAAAAGAAAATATAATAAAAAAAAAAAAAAAAGGGGGGGGGGCGGGGAATAACTTGACTCCTCGTCTTGTTAAGCAAAATATTTAAGCTTTCCGGAAAGTTGTTATCTTTTAAACTCCAAATCTCTAATTTAAGTATTAGAATTTTGTTATTGAAAATCGATAAGAGCTGCAATTGTATCTGTATTATATATTAAAAAATATAAATTACTACTAACAAAAAAAGATGATAAAGTTTATGTGGTATTAAAATTTTTCATACATGAAGTTTTTGATACCGACAATTATATTTCTTCTAGTCATGGTAAATAAGAATACCAATCAAAAGCATAAATTATGGTGACGTAAAGTTAATTCTATCAGTAACAGTTTGTAATTGAATCGATATTTTATTTTCTCTAATTTCTTCGTGTAATGATTTGAAAGGAATTTGGGTCCTCTATAACTTTTTAAATATTTTGCAGCACTTTGCCTTAAAAGATCTATTTTCCTTTCCATTTTTTTTTTTTAACTCCCTCCCTAACACAATGTTCTCCACGAAAATCACTAATTTTTTCAATAGGAAACTTCGAACTCTTGTCAAAGGTATTAAATTTGTAAACTGTGACATATTTGCATAGTAGCCCAATTGCGTTAAGAACCAATTGTAAACCTCATCTTTATTTATATTTAAATAAGGATAAGATTGAAATTTGTAGTAGCTTAATCTGTATCGAAGACGCCTTTGAAAAACTAAAGAAAAAATTTGGAGAACGAAAATCATTGCATTGCTCTGTATCTATAAGAACAAAAGTGCAACGGTTATAATAGACGTATAGTTGACTCATTCCAAGTCAAATTTGTACAAAATGTTCTCAAAATGCTGACAACTCTGAACAGAAGGCTGTTTCACTCACGATAAACAGGTATCAAAGGAAAAAACAAAAATAAAAAAGTTCTGCTCACATCCTTGCTTGAACCAAATAAAAGAAATTAACTAAATAATATATGAAGGGCGTTCATATTCAACTGGAACAAGGAGGGATATTTAACCATATGACACAAAAGGATGGGTAATTTTCTGTTTGTCACAACACATGCTCCATTTTTTTAGTACTGCCAGAGCAAAACATGCGCATACCAATTCCGCTAAACAGAAGCTAACCATCGGAAAATGTCAGAACACTTCAGCCATCTTACTTGCAAGAACACGCTCCCTTCTTTCAACGTATCCAAAGGGAAACCATCCTGCCTTTCCTTTGCATTCCCCTTCAGCCCAGCCATTATTTGTCACCTGTCAAGGTTAGCAGAATAGACAATGTATTATTTTTTCTATTCAATAAACTAATGTAGAAGATTAGTTCTCAAAGTCAAACACATCAGATTTAATTTAAGAAGGTTAGTTAGGGTAGGCTGTGAACCTTTCGAATCACCACGTAGTCACCAACTGACAAACTGAGCTCAACACCAGATTCAGCTTTATATGGATGCATAACCTGAAATACAAGGCCAAAAAAGAATATTTTGGAAACAAACAAATCATATAGCCATCATAAAGTCATGCCACAATTATCCACCACATTCATAGGTAGGAACAAACTATACATTACAACCAACCTCTCCTAAGAAATAACCCATGCCATCTGTTGATCCATTGTGCGATTCAGAAGCATATATGCCATTAACTTCTTCATATGCAGGAGGTGGAGGCATGACGTTCTCCACACTTGGGGTAGGGGCTGCTTCAATCCGTTGCCTCTCTGATAACATCTATCAATAGTAACAGAGAAACATGGATCATAATCATGAACTGAAACAGAAAACCACTAGCGTCAATTAATTGTAACCAGCTTTAGTTACGTGATAATCAAAAGGACAAGCTAACATGGTTAGATACCTCGCCTTCAAGCTGATCAAGTATCTGAAGGACTCTTTGATGATAAGTTCGTTCTGCTTCAACCTTCATGTATAATTAAAATAACATGACAGTTTCACAATGACTTCTCGCAATATATATCCAAAACATATCAGATAGAATCTATAACAAATATAAAGGTAAATTTACACTACCATAGCAATAAGTCGCTGGAGAGTTAGCCTCTGTTGCTGAGATTCAACTGCAGCCATTGCTGCAGCAGCTTCCTTCCCCAATATTGCCATGTTAGTCTTCAAATCATGAAGCTTTAATTCTGCAGCTTCTAATTTGATAGGAAGATCGGGATTGCCTGGGGTTTCCCTCACTTTAGCTTGCCTTTTGGAAACTTCAATAGCCTGACTAGGTTTAAGAGAGGACGAAGTTACAAGCTTGAGAGAAGGATATCAAGTCTTTAAGTAAAGCTTGGAGACACTTCTTGTTAGGCACTTCACATAGTTGATCAGCAATACAGTCTAAAATGTTTTGTATCACATTAATGAGTGGAAATCTTCTACATAAACTTTCAATGAAACTAAAGCATTTTAAAATGGAATAAGTACATATCTATAAGTAAAAGGTTAAGAAGCAATTCATACATTCCAATAACTAAATTGAACATCCTATTACAAAATACCTGAGTTTCAGCTTCCTGTCTCATTCTATCATATCGTTGAGCAAGATGTCGAGCATCCTCAAGTGGAGCTCCCATTACCATTGCTCTCAGTGGCTCTGCCACCTAAAAATCAGATCATCCAAAACCACATGAAAACAAAATCAGAAGATATGTCAAAAGAAATTTATTAAGGCTCACTGACTCCTATTCTAAATGTTTAAGATCTCAACTAGTAAGTCAAAGATATGGACTTTAGATAACAGGTGATTGATAGCCAGTAATGTTTACAAATTTGTTTCAACTCAGCAAAACAGAACCAGTTACATCTATAAATTATTAATGGCATTCATTATTTGTAACATAGTGCATCAATATGAACAGCCATATGAACTATCTGGTTATCCACATCCACATCAATTGCTTCGCTGATCTAAGACAAGTCTTCAGGATAAGTCTTTTCTGTGAGTTTGCCAATCATGTTCAGTATTCAAAAAATTGCAATGCAATGCAAACAATAAAGATAGCTAAGCATCAATATTCATGGACAGTAACAAAGCTATAAATATCAATTCCTTATAATTTAGATTGAAATAATTAAAACGAATTAATTATGCAAATGTCAGAAGAAGATAAGAGGGCTAAATATGCAAATATCGAAAAGCTCAGTGCTATAGACTAATGGCCTCTCAGGGACATCTTGCCTATTGATAAACTTAAATTTAATACGTCTTATATTGGTCAACCTGTGTGCCCAAGGATTTCAACAAATTCCCACGCTCCTTTTCCATTTGAGCACAAGCTCGTCCATAACTTAGTGAAGCTTTTGATAATGTATTACCACTGGTACATGTATTTTCAGAGCCATATTTCCTGCTATCCTCTGATAACTTTGTTCCTGTCAAACATAAAGTGTATAAATGGAAGAATGGTGTAAGTCCATAATACTGACAGTAAAACACCAAGAAATCACATAAAAGTTTCACCCATCACCTATTTCAACTTGCTTGGACCCAGTAACGATATATCCTTCCACACCACGAACAATATCCCTTTGGAAATGCTGAAAAATAAGAACCCTGACACGTCAAGGAACAGAAGAAGAAAAAATGGAAAAGAGATAAACTGCAGGTGGACTGGGCAACAACCTTTCCAGCACGTGTTGAGATGTAAAGACTCTCAAGTTTCTGATGCTGATGGAGCTCTGACTCATCAGTTACCATGCTGTCTGAACCACCATATCCCCCACCTCCAAATTGTTTGCGGACAGCCTAAAAATAAGCAATCCACATAAACCAATCACTTATTTTTTGTGACTAAAAAATAAATAAAAAATACAGCCAAACTGAGTCAGACATTTTAATTAAAGACAGACTAGGCAGTTCATAGCAGAGAAAATTAAAAACAAAGATAATAATTACAATGTAGCTTCAGTCAAAAATAAATAAAATATATATAAGCATATATTAGGGGGCAAAATATGGACAAGCACCACTAGCAAGCATAAAAATTGACTGGGGCTATGAAACGATGTAACTAAGCCAGAATCTGCTGCATTATTAGCAGTGTTCAAGGAGATATTTGATAAAAATGACACTGGTTTTATATGGGGTTTTCATGTACATATGCATCTACATGAATTTTTGTTTATTCAGAATAATGGTGTCCACCACAGAAATTTTGAAACAGTAACTCAAAATTAAGCCTCACAAATGTTTGCTATTGATATATCAAGTAGTAAATCCAGTTTCTCTAAATGGACCAGTTATTAGCTAGAACTTTCTTCTTTCAACTAATACACACAAAAAAAAAAAAAAAAAGTAATTGCCACGTGATAAGTACACATCCCCTAGTTCCGCACATTACGGTACCCAACCATTTTGATTGCAGTAACTCTTGCAGCTTTCACAACCATAACTGTAATAGGAGAGAGAATTTTTTGTACTATATTGTTTGTTCCTCTTGAACTACATTCAACACAAAATACCCGGTAAAATTAGAACTATTTTTCCGAATTCACCAAATCATACTCCGATAAACCTATCATACTCCCAATTCTGACACCAAACTCAATGATTAGTCAAAAGCTAAGCGGTTGCTGATTATTCTTCTTCTAATCTTCATTTGCTACTTAAAATACAGATCTACAAACAGCAAAGAAAGCTTCTCCCATTTCATTTCACATTCACACAATCGAATATAATCTGATAAGACTGGTCATTCATATAACTACAACCCAATGACAATACTATGTCAAGAATCAAATACCCCAAACCACCTAATACCACAATAAAATAATCTATCTCTTCAGCAGCTCACAGCACTATTCATTTTGGCACTTACAATATTCCTATTCTGCATCTGCCATATGAAACTATAAATTCATAAATTCTAATATAAATGGTCACAGAAACAAAAGAAGCCTCATCAAAATTCATCCCCCCATCTTTAACCTAAACCATTTCAGCAGATCCAACGCTAAATTTTAAACAGCACAAACGAGACCTAAATCACCTAAATCAACAAAGCTCAAAACCACATATAATAAAAAATTTCAAAACTATCGTAACGTAACGAATTAGAATCTCCAACCAATCGAACACAAACGAAAGTTTCAACCAAAAAAAGCAAAACGAAATATTAAATAAAACAAATACGGTACAAATGAGATCAGCGCAGTCAAGCCAAGAAATTCAACTGATACTGGATCTAATTGAGTTTTTAAAAAGAAAACTAGGTTTTCTTCGGACAAATCTACATCTAAATAAATATCTGACAAGAAAATTTTCCTCCGTGTAGAAAGAGAGAGAGACCTGTTGTTGCCGGGCGACTTGTTCTCTGAGCCGAGTGGCTTGTTTTCTAATAGCTTCCATTCAGTTGAGGAGATACTGTGAGTTTATAATTTTCTTATTTTCACAATTTAAAGACGAATGAATGATCGTTTTACAGAGAGAGGTAAAGGGAAAGCGAGAGATTTTGAAATGTGTTTAGCCACTCAATTCTGGATGGGAGTGTCGTCCGTCTATATATTTCGTCCGTCCCCTGGAGAATTTTTTCTTCTTTCCTTTCTTTTTAATATATTTGAAAATTAGACGAAGTAGGTTTCATGTTATCATATGGCCGTTCTTATTATATCATTAATAAGCTCGTCTTCTTATTTATGTTGCCGTTGACATAAGATAAGACATTGTTACTTTTAGGTAAAACTTTATTAACTCTAAAAACTTTATATCCATATTTAGGTATACTTCACACATCTTGCAAAAGCATGACAAGCCAACAACTCCTTTTTAAGTCATCTTATTTATGACTCTGAAAAAATAAAAACATTTGAAGAAGCCATACTCCAATAAGCACTTTTCCTAGTAATAGCAATATAAATTTACATGAACTAAGCCAAACAAGACCTAACAAATAGTTCTTAATTTGGGGTTCAAAACTCAATCCCTTGTTCTTAAAGTAGTCTCAATTTCCTATGAGCTAACTTATCTAAAAGCAACCAAAATTCTTGACATTCAAAGCTTAGATGTTACGTTTGCTTTACTATTTTGGATAAAAAGTTGTTAAACATATATTATAAAATCTTGCTTTTGGGTCTTTCTTGTGATTGAACCCAATGCAAAAGTAAGCAAAATCTATGGCCAATGTAATCATAATGTAGATCTGTAAAATGATGTAGATTCAATACATTCATGGCATTTGTTGGACTTCTACAAGCTTTGATGTTCTTAAAAAAATGGGTCAAAATTATTCATCAAAAAGGTTTAAAAGATGATATTATATTCATAAGTTACATTGAATGTGTATTTATATTTAGAATTATTTATAAATATTGTGTTTCTAGTGCTTTTGTATGATCAATAAAAAAATAAAAAAATAAAAAAGTGACCCATATTGTACTTAATTCGTAAGGTTGTTAATGGAGTTGAAAAGCATCTTGTTTGTGCTCTGTATAATTGGTTTAGATGAACACAATGTCCTTTCCTATCATTAATCATTCTAAATTTTTTGTTTATAAATTAAATTATTCTAATTAATTGCATTAGATTACTGAACGAAACTCTACATCAATAAGGTATTTTTTTTCCAATTTTGCTAATTTGCTTGCGTTATTAATATTTTTCTTTTAATTTTATTAGTGGTATATTCATATTTCTATTCATTTTGCAGTTTAATTATGTTCTACAAACGTCAGTAAGGATCTTTAACCTTAAATATTGAAACTATAAGTCAGGCAATTTTGGGTATAAAAATAATTAAAATAATATATATTTTTTTAAATTTATTATGCTAACATATGTATATTGTACGTAGAAACTATTAAATTAAATACGTTATGAAATAATTTTTTTATTTTTATAATTAAAATAGAATTGTCTACTAAAATAAAATATTAGAAAATAAAAGAAGAACTCTAAAGAATAATATTCTTAATATTCCACAAAAATCGAATGAAAGTGAGAATATTTACTTCGATGTCTCTCCTACAATCTCTTCTCTCTTTTTATCTCCACTAATTATATATTTTTTTATGATTTTTTTTTATTTGTATTTATACTCTAAAACCAGCCAGAGAAAATTATATAAAAACTTTTTTTTTGTTTTAATTTTGTTAATTGAGACATAAAGAAGAGTGACGGTCCGTTTACTATAACTTTTTAAATAGAACTTCTTAAGAGTAGAGTTTTTATTATTAGAGCTTTAATTTAAAAAAAAAAAAAAATTGTTTGTTTGGTTGTCACCAATATTTTTTAATAAAAATTATGTATTTATTTTAATAAATAATTTTTTTAGCCTATATTGTGAAAAAAATAAAACTAACTATTTAAAATTAAGTAAAAGTATTTCAAAACATTTTACCTTTTTACAAAAATTAGATACTTTCAAAATTTAGATATCTTTTTCTTAAAGTATGCTTGGTATTGAGGTGATTTGGCCATAAAGTTGTGTCAATTAAATGAAAATTAATATGTTAAAAGTTAATTAAAATAAAAAATTAATATTATGAAATACTTTTATAATTTTATTCTTAAAGTCAAGTGAAATCGTTTAAAAATCCTTCTAAGTTGGTTATCAAAAGGGGGAAAAAAATAATATTAAAAAAGTCCTTAAAAAATAAAACTAAACTAGCACCTATTAGGACCTATTTGGTATTGTAGTAATTTTTCTATACTTCGAAGGCTCATTTGATATGCTAGTAGAATAGAATAAAATAGAATAAGATTCGATGAGATATAATTAGACTAATTAATTATATTAATATTTGGTGTTGTGTAGCATAAAATCAAATCAAACTAATTGGAATTAATTTTTAAAAAATTTAAATAATTAGATATAATATTATTACTTATTAAATAATATAAAAATACTTAAATATATAAATATATAATTGATAAATTTAGTAACAATAAATTAGATGAATTCTCATATTTAATAAACTTAGTTGCAACAGTTAGATGAATTGTTATATTTATTTTTAATTTTGTAACTTACAAACTAAATATGCTAATGTAAAATTTTAAATTTTAATTTAAATTTTAAAACACCTGTCACAAAATTTAAAATATTGCAGGTAACAGCACTAAATGCATGTCAAGGCAAAGGAAAATGGAGTGACATCACATCACAATCTGTTGTGGTCAAAGTCAACCTCTAGTCAATGCTTATATCCTGAGATATTGAAAGAAGTGACATTCAGTGACCAAACAGAAGAATCCAAACTCAAATATAAGTTCCCTCTCTCTATTTCACCATTTTCTCCGACCAATCAAACGAAGCCAAAAAGACATACATTTTTCTTTTTCTTTTTTAAATGTATGTTTTTAAGTTTTATCATGATATGCATTGGACACTGCACTGCTGCATTAAATGGTGAATGCATTAAATGGATTCACCATTCATATACATGGCTGCTTAACTATTCGCATACAACCGCTATTAACTCTTCTCATCATTAGATATAAATCATGGAATCAAGATAACTATTTGGCTGTTCAATTTTGTTTTTCTGATCTTCCAGGTTTTCTCATGATCGTCCATGGCTGCAGCATCTTCTTCTTTTTCTTCTTCTTCGCTAGTAGAAGATAGAGCTCAAAAACCTGAGACCATGGAGATCTGATTCAGAGTTAAAGAAACCTGAGACCACTACTAGAATTGGGTTTAACTTCAGTGGCTGCAGGATTAAGGCTTGAGTTAAATTCATCTTAGAATCAGCTCAGGTTAATTCGTCTGAGAGTTATCCACGATGGTGTCAGACCTCAGGTCAGACGCTGGCCTTAGGGACAACAAATTCAATTTTTTGTCAGCAGCTAGCGTAATTGTAGGCGTGTAATGCGTAATTGTATAGAAATCCTACTTATTGCATATAAAAGTAAAGGCAAAATCTTCAACATTGCCTGCCGTCATTCCCAGAAATCCCTAGCATTACCTCTGCACTCGCAGGTCACAACCCAGTACTTAAACTCAGTATCAGAGATCAGAGGAGCCGTGGAAACCTTAGCATCTTCCTAAAATTCCACTGCAAATAGTTGATGAATTGTTTTTATCAATTCATCTTCACTTAAATTAAGTCAGTTTTTAAGCAATTTTTTTTTTTATTTAATATTTATTTTATTTCCTTGCTGTTTAAGTCAAAACTTGAAAGAATGTAAAGAAATGTCAAGGTTCAAGCCAAGTGAAGGAATAACAAGCGAAGAGAGAAGCAAAGCAGCTGCAGATAGAATCTTGGGACTGTAGCGACCAACCGTATAAGACAGCAACTCGGTGCTACAACAGGCATCCTTGGTGGTTTCAGTTCTTGCAACTGCCAGCCAGTAAGGCCAGTGTTACAGCGGCCTTTTCGCTTGCCACAGTGCCACTTCTATTCTATTTTTTTGGGCGCTATAGCGAGAAATTCACTCGCTGCGGCATCGAAACACAGGACTCGTCATTTTTTGGAACCTTATGGGCTGCCTATTTAAAGAACTCTTCATGAAACTTGGAGAGTCGGTCACCAAGTTCAAAATTCAAGAGAAACCTTAAAAT
>JAWDEX010000013.1:3570753-3588782 GCA_035221805.1 Trichilia hirta | reverse complement strand
CATGAGACACTAGCACAATAATTATTATGTCCCTAAATTTTGGCCCAAAGTGAAAGGATTGGGATGGATGGATGCCCTTTTGGAAAAAAAAATATATATATATATATATATATATATTCAATTTTGAGTGTTGAATGTAATATAAGTCAATTATAAGAAAGATTACAAATGATTTATAATTAATGAAACTTAACTTTATTGAATACTAGCATATGTTAGTATAAATTAATTTTATAAAAACACTTTATGTTAATGATATAATATTATAAATCATCAAAGATATATTATTTAATTATTGACATTAAGATATTATTTTGGGATAGTATTTGGAAACGCGGCAGATCTAGAATTTAGAATTTGAGAGGTCAAAGAAAATTTAAAAAAAAAAAAATTTATGAGATTAAAAAGAATTTTTAAAATTTTGGGTTGACTTACCGTCCGTCCGCACGTGTTTGGAAAGTTATTGAAAATATATATTACTTACTGAAGGTAAGACAGGTGCATTCTTATGGTATTTTCTAAATTTTTTGCCTTATCTTCTTTCATAAATTTTTAACTTATACATTATATGTCTGATTCAATATTTAAAAATTATAGCCATATTCATGTTATAGTGTGCCATATCTTTTTTGGGGGGATAAAAATACTATTTACATTTACCTAATTATTCAAAACTTATTAGAATATATTCATTCATAAAATTATTGTAATACATGAAAATAATAATTTCTTGTCGTTGTTTAGTAAAACAACAAATTAGTCATTGAGCGTAATAATTTAGTACCCATAAAATTAAAAAACTAAAGTTAATAACTTAGAGATTAAATTATTACAAATAATAGTGTACATTAATTTAGTATTGCGCTAAAATTGGACAAGTAAACTATTATTACACCAAGGTAATGTGAAAAGTCAAAATAATTTTGATAAGATATGGTTTCATTGACAAAAATGGTAAATTATATAAATTTCATTTATATAATTTATTTTAGTTTTTTTTAATCCTATAAATATTTTTAATCTTTTTTGTAAAATTATAAAATAGGGATATTATCATTAGAAATACAATATTTTACTTAGATGGCGAGAATTTAAAAATAAATGCTTACCTATTCTCTTTCTTAAAAATATATTTTGCAATTATTTTAACACTTATATATAAAAACAAAATTAGATACAATTATTTACTTCTTCTTTATTACCCTTAATAGTACCAAGAGAGATTCATTTTTGTTCGACTTTTATTTTATTTTGATCGTTTATTTCAATCGTAAAGTTATTTACAATTAGTCAATTAAAAATTCTCAGAAAATTATAACATATATTTAATAACTATTATAAATAAAAGTTAATTAAATATTTAATATTTTTATTTTTATTTTATTTTATTTTTAATATATATTTAATTGTTAGACAATGACAATAATTTAGTAAAAATTTCGAAAATTATTCTTTAATTATTAACGATGGGAGTCTAAATTTTTTAATTATTTAATTTTAATTATTATTAAGTATGCAGTTAGCTTTTTACTTTCAATAGTAAATAATATATATTTTAATGATATGAAACAAATAAATTATTATATCTAGTTTTATTATTGCGTAGAAGAGTATAAGATAAATGCATATAATATTTTTTAAAATGACAAGAGGTAAGTAACTACTTTTATATTTCGTGATTTAAGTGGAATATTACCACATCTTAAGTAGGGTAAGTGATAATAATTTTTCTAAAATATGATATAATACTGTTTATTTTATATTATAAATTTGTAATATGTTTCATTTATATTGTCTTATATCCAAAATAATATTTTCCTGTACAGACACATTTGACATTAAATTGATAAATTTAGCTAAAATAAATTAGATGAATTGTCATATTTGATATACTTGACTGCAGCATTTTAGATGAATTGTTATATTTATTTTTATTTTTATAACTTAAAAATTAAAACAATTTACATAAAAATTAAAAACACTAAATAAAATTTTAAAATTAATTTTTTTTAAAACATGTGTTATAAAATTTAAAATATTTTCGGCGTAAAATCTGAAAGAAATGTTTATGTAATAACAGTACATTCATGTATTTCTTGTCAACTGGTAGGAGCTGCACTAACTGCAAATCAAAGCAAAAGAAAATGCTGTAATAACACATGAATGTCTTTTCTTCTCCCGCTTGCGGTCCACGTCAAGTCAATGCTTTAAATCTGTAGATATTTTTCCCCCGCGAAGGAAAAGACATGCAGAGACCAAACGGAAGAATCCAAATTCAAATCTACGTGCCTGCTCTGTTTCAGCATTTCTCCAGCAAATCAAATGAAGCCAAAATGGCATACATTTTCCTTTTTCCTTTTTAATTTCGTTACGTCATTCATTGTGCGCTGCACTGCTGCATTAAAGAGATTCACCGTTCATGCACATGATCGCTTATCTATTAGCAGTGGAGCAGGTATACAACGTGGTCCCCACACACAAGCATACAACCTCCGTTAACAGTTCTTATCATTAAAATATAAATCATGGAACCAAGATATCTTTTTGGCAGTAAAATTTTTTGTCCGTTTTGTTTTGTTTTTTGGTCTTTCAGGTCTCTAATGGTCATCCATGGCTGCAGCTTCTTATTATTATTATTGGCTCTTAGGCATCCTCTTTCTTGTTCTTGCTGTGTTTAAGCTAGAAACTACCTCAAGTAATGTGGGTTTTGCTCTGTGAGCTTCCTTTTGAGTTCTTGATTCAGTATTTTTTATGACTTTGTTGTTGTGGATCCTGTGTTATATTACAGGTTTACATTGTGTATATGGGAGATAAAAGAAATGATGAACCTCAGCTGGTTCAGAATTCACACCATGAGATTCTTTCAGAAATCCTGGGAAGGTTTATGTCTCACCTTTATTTATTTTGTTTTTAGAGTATTATGACAACCTTTATGCAAGATGTTTATGTCGCTGTATGGTGAAAACTGGAAAAAAAATATTTGTTCTGCTCTTACGATATATTTGTATTTATTTCTATGCTAATAAAATGGGCGGTGGTTTTATTTTCGTGTAGTAGAATCCATTTTTATTATTGCTAGTCCATACTAGACAGATGCTCTATTTTTACACTGCTATGTTCTTATTTCACGCTTCCTTGTTGGAAGTTCGAATGAAATTTCTTTTCGGACAGTCCTTATTTTGAGGTCAAATTTTAAAGAGAAAGAAAGTAAAATTATGATTTAGCGAGATGCCGGTTAAGAGAGATGTGCGGAGGTAGAGACAGTAGCTGTTCTTCATTTTGAATTTGTATGCATCAATTGCATTTTCTTACCCTCTTTTCGTCCTTCTAAAATAATAAATAGTTTTGATTACAGCATTTGGTAGGTCCTAATTTAGTAATAACTAAAAACTTCCAGTTTTAATTTGGCAGCAAAGAAGCTGCTAAGGAATATATTCTGTATAGCTACAAGCATGGTTTTTCTGGATTTGCGGCCGTTTTAACTCAGACTCAAGCCAAGTTAACTGCAGGTTTCATAATGTTGGTTAAGCAAATCTGTTTTTACTGCCCAAATTGTGTTTTTCTAACCAATATTTTCCATTGATATGTTTTCTATGATGTTTGATGCAGATCTCCCTGGTGTTGTCCGTGTAGTACCAAATAGGATATTCAGTTTGCACACAACAAGGAGTTGGGATTTTCTGCATCTAAATTCTCATACTGTGAATGGAATTCTTTCAAAGAGTCACTCAGGCGCAGGATCAATCATTGGTGTCATGGATACTGGTGGTGTTGAAATGCTGCATGTGCTTGTGTGATTTGAGAAATTTAAGTTTATGCTCTTTCTGACTGCTTGTTCTGCAGGCATATGGCCAGAGTCTGAAAGCTTCAAAGATGAGGGTATGGGAGAAATTCCGTCTCACTGGAATGGAATATGCCATGAAGGAGAAGGATTTAATCGCTCCAATTGTAATAGGTACAATTTGTCCCTGCAAATCATTCTTGTAAACCTGGTGGAGCTTGAGCATTTATGAAAAATCATAGCTTCTTGTTCTATTTTATAGACCACAACTTTCTCGAAGTCCATTTGGTTTGTAAACTCGTGAATGGTAACCTAGCATTACAAAACTACTGTTCATTCTGAGACCTGTCTTGGCTACGAACAGTTACCTTCATAATAGTTCCACTTCTTTTTATTTGAAAATTCTTCAAATGCCCCTTCTCACTTTTCAGTAGTGAAGCTTCATACTTTGTTGGAGAAACTTGCTTGTTATTTGTGCCAAGTATCTAGATGTTTGAGTGGAAGCCAAAGACACTTAGATTTGTTTATCTAGTTTGCATCAACTAGAGAGAACAAACGAGGGTTGTTCCTGTAGTTGGTCTTAAGTTTCGCCCATCAGTTTCTTATCTCCGGCTACAATATATTATCAGTAATTTTACTAACAATATTATCTTAGGTTCTGTCATTATCTTAGGTTCTTCGGAATGATAATACTTGATAGTTATATCAACGAGATAGTTGATTCAGAAAACAAGGAATCTGAATCCTGGATTTCCAAAATTGTGTTTAAATAGGTTCAGATTTTTCTTTTTCGTTTTTCGTATGAACTAATGATTTTTGAGGTTTGTTGAAGTTGAATGCTTGATGCTGGGAAATTTTAAACAGGAAAATAATAGGTGCACGTTGGTACATTAAGGGATATGAAGCTGAATTTGGGAAGCTAAATACAAGTGATGGAGTTGAATTCTTATCTCCCCGAGATGCTGTGGGCCATGGTACTCACACATCGTCTACTGCAGCCGGTGCTTTTGTAAAAAATGCTGGCTTCATGGGACTAGCTCAAGGATTGGCTAGAGGTGGTGCTTCATCAGCCTGTTTGGCTATCTATAAAGTTTGTTGGGCCACTGGTGGTTGTAGTTCGGCTGACCTTCTTGCTGCGTTTGATGATGCAATCTCTGATGGTGTGGATGTCATTTCGTTATCTCTGGGTTCATCAGCTCCAGCTTCCACGTATGTTGACGATATAGTATCTATTGGTTCCTTTCACGCTGTAGCAAAAGGAATCTCTGTAGTATGCTCTGCTGGGAATTCCGGTCCTTATCCTCAAACTATCATAAATATTGCTCCGTGGGTTATAACTGTTGCAGCAAGCACCATTGATAGAGCTTTCCCCACTGCTATTACAATGGGAAACAATCGAACAGTTGTGGTACTATTTAACTTCTTTCTCAACTATGAAAATTGGCCCAAGTTCTTTTTATAGAAAAAATATGTATGAAATTGAATAGAAAATATTATTTTGGCAATATGCCTTTCTAATCATGGAAATATGATTTATTTACCATCCTTGACAACTTTGATAAAAAAATTTTATTCCTCTAACTATCTACCTAATGCAAACTATCATTGATACTCCTTTGTGAAGGTTTTTGGTAACGTCTAGTCTGTATACAATTTGAATTCAGAAACTTCATATGATTGCATGTGCAATAGAGAAAGTGACTGCTGGAACTTTTGTTCTGAATAATCTCTTTGAAACAGATTCCCATTTCAAGTTGAATAATATATGCTCTGGATGAAGGCTGCTCTATCAAAATTGTAGACTTCTGCTTAAATAGTTCAATAAAATTAATTTTAGTGCTATAGGGTATCATTTAAACAAGGTCCTGGAGCTGTCGAATCAAATATATAAAATCCTTGCCTGCATGTCAGCTTGATACAAAGCTACTCTCTTATTGTTTTAGTTGGTTAATAGATACATATAGCCTTTTGCTGTATAAGCCAAGAAATAAATTGTATTCTCTCAAACAGGGTCAGGCATTTTATACAGGAAAAGAGGGTCTAAATAAGTTTCATCCTATTGTGAATGGTGTAGATATTGCTGCCTCTGATGCAGATGAAGACAATGCGAGGTAGAAAACCTTTCCGTTTGTTTCTTGCTGGTATGAATTTCTGTTTGAGAACCCTAGTTTATGTTAAACGATAAAAATTCTAACGACATTCTATCCACCAGAAGTTGTGATTATGATACTCTGAATGCAACCTTAGCAAGAGGAACAGTAGTTATCTGTTTCCAATCACCATCTCAAAGGTCAGCAACAATTGCTGCAAAAACTGTACTGAAAGCTCAGGGTGCTGGTCTCATTTTTGCCAAGTTTTCTACTAGGGATGTCTATTTTTCGTTCGCTATTCCATGTGTCCAAGTGGACTTTGCAACCGGAACAACTCTGCTTACCTACATGGAGGCAAACAGGTAAAAAAAATTCAGTAGTAACCATTACATATTCAAAACACATACATACTAGCGAGGTTTTGATTTCTACGCATGTGAGTTACACGGCCTTTTGGTCGTGCTAGGGGACGAGAATGCTCTAAACATATACTTTCTTGTTCCGAGAACCTAGTTGAGAGGTAATGGTTTATGTTTGTGCATATTGTAGCCCCACTTTCTTTGAAAATCACTGATGAAATCTTTTGTGACAGAAATCCTGTAGTCAAGTTTAGCTTCACAAAGACAGCAATTGGGCAACAGATATCACCAGAAGTAGCTTTCTTCTCTTCTCGAGGGCCCAACTCTCTCTCTCCCTCTGTATTGAAGGTATTGATCATCCTTCCCAGATGATTACTGTTTATTGAGATCTTTAGATCAGCTTATTTTATTGTGCTGTGCAGCCAGACGTTGTGGCTCCTGGGGTTAATATCTTGGCCTCCTGGTCCCCTGCTTCGTCCCCTTTACTAACAGATAAAAGTCAAAACAATGAACACCCGCTTAACTTTAAAATTGAATCAGGAACCTCTATGTCTTGCCCTCATGTAACCGGAATTGTGGCTCTTCTAAAAGCTATTTATCCTACATGGAGTCCAGCTGCAATCAAGTCTACATTAGTCACAACAGGTGAGCATCTGAATTTTCATTGAACTTTGATTGCTCTCGTTGCCTGTCAACATAACTAATTCCATCTCTTTCTCTATCGATCAGCTTCTATTTATGATGAATACGCTCAAATTATAGCCGCCGAGGGAGCTCCTCACAAGCTGGGTGACCCATTTGACTATGGAGGTGGCCATGTCGATCCTAACAAAGCCATAGATCCTGGCTTAGTATATGACATGGATGTTGAAGATTATGTTCGATTCCTTTGTGCCATGGGATATAATAACTCTGCCATCGGCTTAATGACTAGAACTCAAGCTACCTGCCGTAAATCAACCAGGTTCCTTGCAAATCTCAATCTCCCTTCTATCACCATTCCTGAACTTAAGAAGAGCTTAACTGTATCAAGAAAAGTAACAAATGTCGGTCCTGTCAATTCTGTCTATACTGCTTGTGCTCAAGCTCCTGCTGGTACTGCTGTGAGAGTTGAGCCATCCACATTGACATTCAACTCTACAGTAAACAAGCTGGAATTTAAGGTAACATTTTCTTCCCTTCTTAGAGTCCAAGGAAGATATTCGTTTGGAAATCTGTTATGGAACGATGGTTTGCATGTAGTGAGGATACCATTGATAGCTCGAACTGTCATCGATGACTTCTATTCCGAGACATGATCCTAATTCCATGGCTGTACTGCTTTTCACTGATAATTTACCATTTGTTTCTACGACTGATTTCGAACTTGCTGAGGTGACGAGGCTACCAGTTAAAACCATTCCTTCAGATTTACGATGCAGTTTTATCTTATAGGAACAGTTGATGATCTTTAGAAATAATAGGTTGAGTATTGCATTAAAATGAGTAAACAATATGTGTAGAATTGACATACTTCGACCTTCTAATTCACAATTATTATGAAATATAATCACAACTTATCAAACCTAAGTAGATCTTCCCTAAGCATTAAAATTAAGTTCTTATCTAATACGTTTTAACTACTATATTTTAATTATCAAGTACAAATATCGTCGTTAGATTCTTTCAGCACTTTTTTGTATCAGAATTATTGCATATATCTTAAAACTGAAAGGTTAGTACAAGTAGAATGTAAGGTGTTATATTTTACCATTCATCTTTTATATTTGAACGCTCATTCTTGTGTCGAATTTTAAAAATATGTGAAAAAAAAAAAATGAAGTATAGGCGTCCAACTGAATTTTTCCGTGAAAATTTCTGTTTGCAGCAGAATGGGATGGGATATGTACCAAATAATGTGAGATAAATAAATAATAATTCTTGGATCTTATTAACTTCAATAATTAAAAATCTCCAAAAAGAAGGATGCTGTATTTACTTTTAAAAATAAAAATGATACCATTTTCGTTTTAAATTGTGATTTTTTTAATTTAATTTATAAATAAATTTTTAAAAAGTTAATAACCGTAATTTTAGTAAAATTTATTTATTTTTTTATTAATATTTAACATTCATAATTTTATGGTTTTGTTTTTTACCAAACGTGATTACAAATAAATTTTAATGTGATTCAAGAGACATTATAAATTTATACTTTTTTGTTACGCACTTGTTTTCAAAATGAGGCTTCGCGGGATTGTGAGAGAGAGACATGACGTATGATTTGTGAGTTTATTTAATAAAATTTAACGATTATATAATTATGCTGAAATTCTTATAAATAAATTAAAATTAATAAAAGAAAAAATTAAAAAAATATATACAATACACTAATATTGATACCAGATAAATGGATTAAAAATTGTCACCTGGTAGAATATTTTACTTGTAAAAGCCTATAATTATTTTATTTGTTCAATTCATCAATTTTTTTGTAATATTTTTCAAGTTCTCGATTTACATCTCATTTATTTTATTTTTTTTTTTTAATTTGTGCCGTCTATTTTAATTTTTTAAAAATTTTGAGTAAGAGAACGCAAAAAATAAATGATTAGATACAAACTGACTTTTTTTTAATATTATACTATTTTTTTATGAAAATTTTTATGTAGTTTTATGAAAATTTTTATATGAATGTTGTTGAATTCGCTTTATGTCTAAATCAATGTGACGTTAGAATTGAAATGTTGTGGATTATAATTCACATAATATTTTTAAAATTAAGAGACCTGCCCCTCGTTTGGTGAACAACCATACCTAAGATTGTTTATTTACTGATATCTCTGACTCTAATTAAATTATTTGAACTTCTTATTGGAATATTGACATATTTGAAAAAAAAAAAAAATTTACGCGATTCTTGTACTAAGTTAGCGTTAATCAGTCGTCAGTTTGACGTCTCGCTCCACCAGCCAATCAAACTAATGACAGTTGATAAGTGTACACTAAGTTCAAATAAGTGTCCCAGTTTTTACTCTGCAATCATGATTGCATTATCATTTTGAGTGTAGTATAATTGGATTATTTTTTTTATTGTAAGAATAAAATGTAAAAAAAATCATTTTGGAAACGTAATTAAATATTAAATTTTTCGTTACAATTTTTAAGTTTTTATTGTACTTGTACTGTAAAATTTAAAAATTATAAAAGTATGCAACATTATTTGTAATATAAATTTGACTACATATTAATCTGGCGTATATATATAATATATATTAAATGTTTAAAAATTATTTAAAATAATGAACCTACTATAATAATATATAATAATAATGTTATAAATTAATTTCAAATTTTTATATTAAATAATATGATAAATAAGATAATATTTATTAATTGAATATTAAATTTTAATAATTTTTAAAATTATATATTAAAATTTTTGACAATTTAGTTATATTATTTAAAATTTTTATTTTCAGATCCTTCCCTAATATTATTTTTTTTTTTTATACTATAATTTTCAACATGTTTTCATTATTGAAACACATGGCAAGGTACGTGATCGCACCGAATTGTGGTTTGTCGTTTGCCAATTCTCCTGTATCATACTTCAATTTTTTATCTCCTAAACGACATGGATTTGTCTCCTTATTAGCTAGCTTACTGCCACATGCTATTTCGTAAAGCATTGTCACGCATCCTCTCCTCATATTGTCGGATATGTTTTTTAATCCGCAAAATTGTTTTCAATTTTTGACACTAAATGTAAACTGTTGGAGCATTGGCCAAGAGCCATCATTTAAAGCAACTTTTGCCTTGAAAGGAAGAGAAAGAGATTACTTTTTCATTCTTTTTATAAAATTTGGTGAATTGAGAGGGTAACTTTTTATTTCAACATATGAAATTGAAATTCAAAACTGGGCAACTACACAATAATATAAACATATTTCTTTTTGTACTTTTGATTTGTTTAATTTATTTTCTATTTAAGTAATAAATATCATATCATTTAGCATAAAAAATAAAAAATAATTAATTAAGACAAGAAGTAACACTTCTTTTAAAAATTAAGATGAATTTGTAATATCTTTAATTATTTAAATTTTTAAAACAAAAAATCAAAATTTGGAAAAAAATTTTAATAAAAAAAGAGTTTTGCCAAATAATGTTCTTAGGACACTTGTTAAAGTTACCATAATTGGTAAATTATAATTTTTAACGTATAAAAAGCACTCATTAGCTACTATATTAAATATAAAAAAATATTATAAATAGTAAATATAAAATCTTTAACAGTGCACTAAAAATACTATTTAGTAAAATTCATAAAAAATAGCTTGAAAAAATAGTAAAAAATAATATCATTATTATTATAATTTTTTTTTTTTTTACCAATGAGTTTGAATATAAACCCCACCCTTAATTGTTAGTTAATTATTGGGGGCCTAATCATTTAGCATAATTTTATGAACATAAAAATAAAAATAGTCTAGTAACATACAGGAAATTTTATTTATATTCAGAAAATTTATATTTTTCTATTAAAAATTACAATTTATCTTTTAATGTTGATAAAATAGGTACAATAAATAAATCTTTATTTATAAAATTTTAAAAATTGTAGGGATTCAAATGTTATTACCCAGTTAAAAGAACGCAAAATATAATTATTTTGTGGCCAGATGGGAACCCATAATGCAGCACGCAGTGAGTGCTTTAAAGACGTGGAACGTTCCCTGTTAACTTTCACTAACGCGTGATGGAAAAATACAATGAATTTCCCACACGCTAAAAGATCGGTTGAAAAGTCACAGAACAAAACAAGCCGTTGGATTCAACATAACTCAGAATCTTCTCGATCTCATCGTTTGCACGGAAACACGGGCGCCCGATTTAGCGCATTTTCTAGAAGCGGAACGGAACCAGAGGGAAAGGACAGAAAAAAATTAAGTCAGAAAAATGTGGCGAGATTAACGCGGCAAAGCAATCCAGTTTTGGTAAATTACAAGAAAATAGAGGACAGTTTTGGAATATTAAAAGTCAGACGGAAAACTCTACATGGCGGCGTTTTCCTACATGCTTTATTTATTTTTTCTTTTGAAAAACTTATTCTTAAATTAGCGCTAGCTTCAGGTAAAATCTTAAAGACTTCAACAGTCGCTTCTCAACCGGTTGACTCATTCTCTTTTGTGGGTCCACAGATTGATATCCTCAGATCAACGGTATGAAAGTTGATATTTTGAGTACGAAAAGCAGCCATGGCTAGGTCTGCAGCAAGGTGCCAGCTATTATTTTACTTTTTCAAATAAATAATAAAAATAATTTTTCATTCATTATAAAAATTATATTAATTGTGTCAATTAAAAAGAAAATATTTTATTTACAATTTATAAACTATGGAAAGAAATAAAGCTTATTGCGGAGATTTGTAAATTTTAAAAATAGTAAAAACAAAAGCAAATTTAAAAAAAAAAAAAAAAAAAAGCAAAATTTCATGTCATGTTGCTTACAATTTCAGGTCAAACATAGGAAATGTCAAATGTAATTAGTTGTTAAAAATTTTTATTTATGTTATTGGAAAAGACCAAATCATGACTAGTCAAGATAGAAAAACGAAAAAATCTCTGTGGAAATGTGACATTGAGTCCGAAGGTGGCCAACCCATCATGACTCATGAATAGTCAGTTATTGAATTAACATATATTATTTAAAAAATAAATATTATGAATTTATAATTCCCAGATTATCATTGAAGTCCTTATATTTTTTAATTTCTTTAGTTAAGGGCCATTTATGTATTTAATATTTTTCTAAAGACTATCTTTATTGCACTTGTTATAATTTCTACATTTATTATGTTATATTTTTTAATACATTAAAATTTTATCTTTAATTACTATATTAAATACCAAAAATTATTATAATTATTAAATATAAAAATTTTAATAAATATAATAAATACATGTTAATAAAATCCATTTATTTAAATTAAATAAGCCTCTAATTTTAATAAAATGACCTAATTGTTTATATTTTAAACAATAAAATATAAGACTATGATAACTTTGATATTTAAAATTTATTTTTTTTCCGAATGTCTACAAGAATATATTTCTTTATATATTTAGAGTTAACCCCCTATTTATTCGATATATATAACCTGATGTACAAAGTTGTAGCACTTAAAAAAGATTTTCGTCATTTCATCGTGTGAAATTTATTAATGGGACTATGACTAAAAATTATATCTTTTATTTAAAAAAAGTAGAACAATTAGGGACGTCTATGATAAACTGCCACATGCAGTTACAGTACCGAAGCGAACGACCATAAATAAATATAGAAAAACTAGAAAGTCGATGATAAAAGACGAGCCATTAACTCCTCACCAGTTTCGCCCACGAACCTGCCTTCGTTTCAGTGCAATTCATTCTCAACCAACTCCCTTAATCAATCCATCAACAGCTTTCGCTTCTCTCCTCTCCTCTCCATATTCCTCTTCTTTGAAGAAAAAACTCCCTCAAACATATATAAAAACAGAGAGATATTATGGAGTTCTGCATGGAAGCCAGAGCTTTGAAATACAGTTTACGCAGCGAACTTGCCGTTATCAAATCCACCCAACAAGTTTTCCTTGACGATATTTTGTGTGGTACCGGGATTTCTGCCGTTTCAAATGAAGATTTTTCTGTTGATGATCTTCTTGACTTCTCTAATGAAGAATTTGAAGATGAGTCTGTTGAAGAAGAGGACGAAAAAGACTCTGTTTCTGTTTCATCTTCAAGAGATCGAATGGACGATGATAATAATTCGAACTCAGGAAGTTTTTCTTCTGATCAATTTCTTCTCACCAATGAATTCGTTGAACCGGTAATTTTCTTTTTAAAAGAAGTTTTTTGAAAGAATATTTCTTTTTCTTTTTGTTGAAAATTGGGACCCCTTTTCTGTATTTCAACAGGTCGATGATTTTGCAGAGCTCGAATGGGTATCTCAGTTTGTTGACGATTCTTCGTGTTCTGAATTCTCTCTTTTGTACCCCAATTACGCAAAAACCCTGTCCGAACCAGCGGAGAAACCTATTTTGAACAAAACCCCATGCTTTCCTTTACCCTTTCCTTCGAAGCCAAGAACCAAGCGAACCAGACGCACTAGCCAGGTTTGGTCGCTGGGTTCCTTGTTATCCACGGAGTCAACAACTTCGTCCCCTTCTTCTTCTTCCGGGTTCAGCTCGACTCCTTGTCTTATTTTGACCAACACGGATGCGAACATAGAGTGGTTTGAAAGTTTTAGGGAACCGGATTTGAAGAAATCGAAAAAGAAACCGGCGGTTCAAAGTGGGGGGGTTCAGCGGAGGTGTAGCCACTGCCAGACCCAAAAGACTCCTCAATGGAGAACCGGTCCCCTTGGTCCAAAAACGCTTTGTAATGCATGTGGGGTACGGTATAAATCCGGTCGGCTTTTTCCGGAATATAGACCGGCTTGTAGTCCCACATTTTCGGTGAATATGCACTCAAATAGTCATAGAAAAGTGTTAGAGATGAGGAGAAAAAAGGAAATGATCGGACCGGAAATTGAGATGACCCATATGATTTCGACTTTTGGAAGGTTTTAGAGAAGGTAGGTATTTTCAAACTAAAATTAATGATATCGGTTTGAATCGGCTGATTTTAATTTCTAAGTATTTAACTAGTTATAGACGCGTCAATCATAATAGGGAGTTTCTAAATTTTAGTATTTTATTGTAATTTTAGTATTTCATTCATCATTTTACTTTGCAAATTTAATGAAAAGAGTTAAAAATGTACCTTAATTAATCTCAATCTATTAAAGGTAGAATGGACCAAAAAAAATTAAATGCAATTTGAAATAATAAAATTTGACTCAAACTCATTTCTAAATTTGATGGGAGCAAAATTTAAATTAAAAATATTTTGTACCTAGCAAATTTTTTAATATCTTAGAGAAAAGTTGAATTCTTATCTTCGAGTATTATAAATTGAGAGTGGGTTAGTGATTTGAAAAGTTAAAAAGTGTTACATTACTACATTTGAACGTTTGATGGGTGTGCTTGAAAAGGTAAATATATTTGTGGGGCAGCCAAAGCAATAATTAACTTAATGCATTATTGAAATGGAAACCAACCCACGTTGTGTGGTGTAACGATAAGTATGGTCTTTGTCAAGCTGTATGTACCATATTATTTATTTAAGTATTATTGATAAGAAATGATAAACTGGGTAATATTGGCTGCTAACTAATAAGAGTTATGAGTACTGTCCTCTAGGAAGAGGTCAAAGTCAAGAGTCAAGAATACCAAATCATGCCTAGACCTACTAATAACATCATCCATCGTCATCATTATAATTTTGGAATGAATTTGGACATTTTTCGATTGAGGTTGCAGTGCCACTTGCCCTTGTTCGAGGTGGATGTGATTGTGAAATGGGATATTATCCGTGCAACTCATTCTTCTTATACAAAATATCTTATAATCTAAAAAAACCAATTAATCAGGTATTATAATTGATTTTTAAAATAAAAAAATGAATGAAATATAAAATTGAACAAAATATAATTATAATATCTTTTATAGATTTCATCACTCAGTAGTTTTCTTTTCGTGCACATATATGTTTATTGGAGGAAAGGCCTTCAAAACATTTGGTTGCCAAATTTTGATGAACATAAGTCTCATGAAAGCTAAAAATTATGAAATTTTTAGGACTTCGTTCACTTAAAGTGACATGGATTCAAATGTGCCCTTTTAATCTTCAATTTGATTACTTCATGGAAAAATAGACCCAAAGTCATCTAAAAATTTTATACTCAATACTTGTGCATATTTAAAAGGGAAGTTGGCAACAGCTGGCATTAACTAATGAGTGATGTTACTGTTTATTTTAATGTACCATATATATATATATTAAATTTTTTTGTGATAAATTTATTTTTTATAATTTTTAAATCTTTAATTATGATTCTAAACTTATAAAAATACAGTATAATTTTTTAAATTAAAACAAAAGTAAAAATTACAACTATTGTAGATAAAGTTCAAACACTTGTGCGTACTGTACTTTATTTATTTATTTATTTATTGCTTTTATAAGCAAATTTTAATATGATTGAAAATTGGACGAGTCAAAAAATAATATGTTTTATAATGATGTACTTTTTTAATTTTTTAAACAAAATTTTTATTAAACCCTAATTTATATGATTAAAAATATTCAAGATTTTTAGAATTTTTTATATGTTAGAGATTAGACAAATATGAGATAACATAAGTCCTAAGATTCAGCTACTGAGTGTGCGAATAAGGATCTCAGGAGCTAAAAGATCTCAGTTATGATAGAAAATTTTAAGACCTCCTTAATCAACAAATCAACAAAAATTTTAGTTACGACGAAAGATCTGGAGACCTTTTTATCAATGAAAATCTCAATTACAATACTGAATTCTTGAACCACTTTGCTATAGTTATTTTAATCATATGAAAGGTTCAAACTAAAATGTTTTTTTGTTACAAATAAAGAAAAATTTTGTAATTTAGTGATTAAAGGGTCATAAACTCATAATCCTAGAAAAAGTGATGATTATGAAAAATATGGTGATAGTTAAATTTAAAAGGTAATAAAAAGGTATAAAAGAGAAAACAAAGGAGATACAATAAGTTAAGCTATTGAATTATTGTCATATTTTATTCAAAAAAATTCTTTCTGTGAAAAATCTTAAGTTAAGCATTGGAGAATTTTTTTTAGAGCCACCGGGTTTATTCCCTTATTAGTCTTTGTGATTTCAAATCATTTTAAATTCAACAATTAAGAAGAGAATTCTGGTGCTCAATGTTCAAAGGAGAATTTTTATTCATAATATTGGCACTGTCTGTAGAGATTGAGGATTGGCACTATTTGTGGAGATTGAGTAAAAAGCTATACAACAGTAGTAGTAAAAGAAAAGAAGAAATTCATGACAGTGACACAAATATATAAATAGGAAAATAAATGATTCTCAAAAAATAGTTAAACTGCTATACTAAGTAAATAAAGTTTTAACTAAAACTTCAAAAGAAGCTTCTCTTAATAAGCTAGCAGCCCATCTTATTCTAATATGGGATACTCTTTAGTAAATATGATTTTAGTAGCAAATAAAGAGTATAGACAAAAGCTTTTAATTAAAAGCTTAGTGAAAAATCCAGAGAGTAAGAAGAATTTAAAATAAAATTCTCTAAGATCGAGTAGGTTAAGCTGATGTCCCACTTTGGTTAGTCTCTGACCAGAGATTTTTGGGTTTCAACTATTAATTGATGACTAAACTAATTTCTGTGTACGAGACATGATTATTCTTGTATTTATACACCACATAAATTATGTGTATATATTGTGAGTGATGAAAGTTTTCAAAACAAGAGAACAAGTATGGGTATGGTGTATGATAATTTTTTGGCATAATTTTTAAATTAACAAAACTCACTAACCTTTATTGATAATTTAATGAAGATCAACATAAAAGATAGAGTGTCTTTAAGAGAATTAGATCCCCAAATTTGCTCTTTATTTGGCTGGTTAGAGAGAGATAGCTTTCAAAAATAATGGAATAATAGAAAAATTCTCCAAAAGATAGAAAAATGGGCCTATATATATTTTTTTCTATTTACTATAATGTCTTTGGCCTTTTTAATAAAGACAATTGGTCCCAAAAGCTTCTCCCAAAAGCTTCATATAAAATATTACTTAGGCCCTTTAACTTTAAAAAATTATAAATTGACCTTCAATTTTATCAAATTTATTTTAATTTCACTTATAATTTTAAATATTTATGAAATATTTTAACTTACTTTAAATTATAATTGAGTTAATTTCTCGTGCTCTCGATTTGTTAAACTATTTAACGCATAAATTATTTATGACTTTTTAGCTAAATGATATCTTCGAAAGTGCTAACTCTCGTACGGACATTATTTACTCTCTATAATAGCAAGGATAAGTTAAGTTTTATATCATGACCTCTCAGGTTCATTATGATATTAGTTGTGAGTTAAAATCGATCTCATCAATCTTATTTCAAACTATTTAAATTTTCAAGGAGCATGATTAACATCTAGCAATATGCCATAACCCCTAAATCATAATGAACAAAAATATTTATCGAACTTTTTATGGCTAATTATAGATTTTGTGTGTATAGTCTTTTTTCGTTCGTCTAATTCCAACTAAATTAGGGCTCACAAATATCAAAATTCTAAATTCAGTTATATTTGAATAATTAGTTAATATGAGCTAAACTTATTAATACGAACTCTTTGTGTAATATTTATACTTTGACCAAAGGCTTTATTTTTTTACTTGTTTACTAATATCCGATTAGGAACTTAAATTTGGATCTAATCAACAATACTTTGAAATTTATTATATCGAGTCAACGAATTTTTTCTGAAAGTTATTTGCTTTTTAATATAAATAACACATAACTAAACTGACTTGATTAGTCTCGTATTTATATACTATATGAATCATGTGCATCTATATCGATTAACAATTATAATGTTTAAAATCTGAGGAGTAGTTAACATATACATATAATTCAATAATAAATCATTGATAACATACACTCGTATGATTTATCATAACTTTGGTCACATTCAAATAATAGTTCTTTAACTATTATTCTACACTAATATCTTAATAATATGATGTTATATCACTTACATTAATATCATCTCATGATATTTACCGAAAATATTCAGTGTGCCTACTATACAATATCAATGTCCAGTCGATATTACGTCTGTAAAGAATAATTTAGATAATTTAGTTA
>JAWDEX010000013.1:3493638-3540199 GCA_035221805.1 Trichilia hirta | reverse complement strand
ATCAATTGCAGCATAATCATCAAGATTAGATTGAAGTCCTCTGCCATCACCCTTTTTACGTGTTTTGCTTTTCTTATCTTTACCCCACTTTATTAGGCCATCAGAGTTTCCATCAGCCTCCAACTGATTTGCTTCAGTATCTACAATGCTCTCCTGAAGTTCATCCACCTGAGAATCCTCTCTTGTGAGAAAATGAGATTCAAGAAGCTTTAACATTTCAAAGTGCCCCACACGTTGTTTCCCAAACAAATTTTGAAGCCGTGAATCACAAATAACATGTGTTCTACGTTGAGGATCACGTAGCTTATATTTTTTTATATATTCCAGAAGGAGAGTCTGCACATCAAACTGAGATAACACAGATTTGTCACCATTTCTCATGTGCATAACCAACTCCAAAAGCTCTTTCGATGCCCACTCAGCTCCTTCATCATTTGATGTCCCTTCACTGTCAGTTCGTCTCGCACTTCCTGGTGGGTCACCCTCCTTGGCTTGGGATTTTGACCGTTTCTTGGCCTTTCTTCTTTTAGATACGGTTGCTTCTGCATTTCCAGAAGAACTGTCTGAACCCTGTCCTCCATCAATATTAATGTCATAAAGTTCATCAGGCGAATCCTCTTTACCAGCCTGTATTTCAGATCCCTTCCAAGGATTCCTAGCGCGTGCAAGTTCATCTGAGCTCAAAGAAAGACGCCTTTTTACATCAAGCCAGTAATCCTTGAATAGATACTCCCAGCTATTTTTGTCATCAAAATCCACTTGGTCCTACAAAAGACTTCAAATTCAGTTAAGGAATAAAGGCACACATAGAGAGAAAGAGAAAAAGGTAAATAGGATTTTAAATCAGAATCAATTAAAAAAAATGAAGGATATACACAAGCAAATTAAATTGGAATCAAGTAAACCTAAAGGACTACATACACTAAGGTGAAGGAGAGAGACACATAATTATATATAAAAACGCGGAAAATTCAACACAAATGAAAGTCAGATATACTCAAAGAAAAACAAAAGGAGAAAGAAAAAGAAAAGGAAAAAGCAGCACTATAACAAACAATATTGCAGGTAACACAATATTAGTGACTCCAACATATTATAGGCGCATCATTTTTATTAACAGAAACATTCAACTCCGTTGACCATCAACTTCACCCAATGGAGGGGACAAACATAGTTGATTGCTACGATATTCAAACTTATTACCATAACATAGTCATCTTCTGTCTTAGTTGTAAAAAATTCTGAATGTGCAATACCACATTTTAACATGTTTTGATGTTCCAACATAACAGTAAAACCAACTGTACAAAGTGAATGCACAAAAGCTGCCACAAACAAGCTACCTAAAACCAATTGTTAATTGCTTACCTTCCATCAGAGTTAAGAAAGAAAATCCAAGGACACCAACTTAGTTGAGACCACGCATACATCAATTCAAATCAATCAATAAGAAAATGAAAAAAATCTGCAAACATAAGCAAAGATACAGGAATCCAACAATGCAGTAGTCAATTATTCTCCTATGCAACTTGAGAATAAAATGCCAGTGTTTGGCACCGAATGTTATACACCACTACAACAATTTATTGTTTTACAGCCTCGATGCACCAAGGAAACAGCAGATATAAAATGAAGGTACTTTTTTGCTTTGTGAAAAAAATATGGCACACTTACCATATCCTTGTTTCCCTGCTCATTCCTTTCAATCAGCATCACAGTTTTCATGCAAGTCTCACAAAAGCCCTTGTTACCTCTAACACATAAGATGACAGCATCTTTGATGCACGCTTTGCACAATGAAAATGTACAAGTGTAGCACATATAATGGGCATTCTTCTCACAAGTGCTGCACAAATGCCAACCTAAAAAAATAATTAAAAAAATAAACAATTAGACAGCCAAAACACGCCAAGCTAATAGGTAGAAGTTCAACAAAATGAAATATAATCACCACAAAAGACTATGAACATTAAGATCCTTAACTTTTCAATGGTCACCACTCACAAACATGCATCAAATATTGTAAGGGAAGCATATAAAAGGCTATAAATACAACAAGAATGGAAAGAAAAATACGTACAAGAAACACCAATTGATATTGAGAGTAAATCCATAAAGAGAAAAGGATGATCTCATAGCTCACATAAATAATGTTCAAAATATGACCTCAATCACAGATTTCATGGTCATTGAATAAGGACTCTGAATTCTCTCATTGCTATTGAATGTTTGGACACGGATTCAAATCAGTGAAGGCAGTTTCAGCCTTAGTTATCGTACTTGCTTCATCTAATATACAGTTTGAGATATTGTACTTGCTTCATCTATCATGCATTAAAGTGAATATGACCTTGAACACCTTTATCCCTGGTTTAATTGTTTATGCCAAGTAACACTTATACCAAATGTATTATCTTTGATGCAGTGAACACAGTTATACCATATCAAGTAGTCTGAGCAATCTTACGAGAAGCCGTTCTTTTATGGACCAAAAGAGATAATAGGTTAGTATTATGATTACTACCTAACAATCTCAATATGCTATGTTTGAACTCAAAAATACCAAGTGATAAGTGGGTGCAGTGGAAGAATTAGTTGGTTGGTTTATTCGGTTATTGCAGCTTACAAATCAAAGAGTTCTTGTACATCCCATCTATCCCTTTGACATTATTTTATTTCTTTACACAAATATCAACAAATTTTACTGCCTATACTTGAGGTAACATAATGATCAAATTTTTGTCTTCATTTTTGTCAACTCTGACCAAAACATTATTTAAAGGCTTTACTTCAAAATGAAGAAAATGGAAAGAAAGTGTATTTTAAGCCAAGGAAAAATCTTCAGGCTTGCATGGTCCTGAATTTAGTTCATCTAGACAATAAACAGCAGGTGCTTTCTCTTTGTTTACAGAAGGCAGGGTGCATCATTAAATAAACAAAGCATAAATATATCCTCTCAGTTAGTGCAATGAAGGGCACTGAACACTCTCTCTCACAAGGTAAACGCATATTCCTTTTTGTACAATTGATCTTGAGAACTGACTCAAACCAAATCAAGGTGATAATATGGTCACCGAGTCAAAATAAATACATAACTAGTACCAAAAATCATGTAATCCCAATCTTGCCACTTGTTTAGCAAGTTGTCTAACAAATATAGACACCAAAGATTCAATTGTAGGTTAACAATTGTCTTTCAGATCTTCAATATGTTATGATTCTCAACAATGAACCTCAAGAAAATGCCGCAGCTAGTAATCATGACTTTACACTATTAGTTGACATCAGAAAATTGCCTGTACACACAATTGCCTTTGGAACTCTGAACAATTCTACTCCTAGTCACCAAAGAATAGATTACACTTAATATGATGTACAATAAACCAACTTCATGAGCTTGCAAAACTTGAACATTGTGCTGGGCAAAATTGAAGATTTTACTTCCTGTCCCTTCACACAAGTCCACTCCTGCAAGCTTTGCTGTCGAGTAGATCACACCTCTTGCAAAGAAAAGAGGGAGCAACAACTTCAATACTTGTAAACGATTGAGCAAAAAGAATAAGAGGACAAGGAACTTCCAGGATGAAGGTATCAACAAATGTATTGAAGTTTTCGTATGGAAAACCACTGTTAACATTTGTTGCTTTTAATAACAAATGCTCATGGTTACCAGTACAAATTCAGTTACATAATAAAACATATCTTAAACCAGCTTTAAAGCAAATGTCTGCATCACAAAGAAGCCAGTGATCACAGAGGACCAAATACATCCAAAACACCGCATATTAAAGAACAAACAAAATAATCATATATTACCAACTGGATTTTGAACAAAACACTATGTTCTTCTCAAACACTCACCACAATTCCACAGAATTTTGAACAAAAAAAAGTAATTATGCAAACACTCACCACAATTCCATCGGCCCTTAGCTCGAAAGAAGGCCTCGTCACGATTAACGCATGCAGGATGATATGCCTTTGGGCATCCCCTACAAACCCAACATCAAAAAGTCCTCAATCATCAACCACTAACAATCAGTAGCAGCTAGGAAAAATGACGGCTAAAAAATAAAAACTAGAAAATAAGTAATGTCACCTGCGATCACAGAGGACAAGGTCACCACCATCAAAACAAATAAAGCAAACATCCTCCTCTGATTTCTTCCTCGAAGGAATTCTCCCAGGAGACTTAGAATTTTTTCCAACTCGCTTCCTCTTCCCTCCAACAGTTTTACTCACTTCCTCCACCTCCTCACCTAGCTCCATTTCCTCCACCATTTCCGCCTTATCATTTTCATCTCCCATTTCGGCTGCAGCCTCCATTGCCTCAACCCCCAGATCACCCATCTCCATCTCTGCCTCAGTTTCAGTAGCCTCCAGCATTTCATGTTCATCCTCCATTTCCTCCACCAATCTCGTTTCTCCTCCAGCCACATCATCGAACTCTGTCTCATAATCTTGCATCTCCGTTTCCTCTGCCACATCACCAACATCCACTTCATCTGATGTTATTCTTTCCGTCAAAACAGCCACCTTCCCATCCTCAGCAAACACCTTTTCTTTTGCCAACTCAGCCACATCTGTCTCCTTCACAATCTCATTGCCCTCTGCTGTATCAACCACCTTTGTCTCACCCCCAATCTCTCTATTGTCTTGCATTGCCGCCCTTTCATCCATCTCCTCTGACAGAGCAACAGCCTTTGTTTCATCGGCAGTTTCTGTCTCCTCTGCTATGTCAACAGCCTTTGATTCATTGGCAGTTTCATTCTCCTGTGCCGCATCAACCACCTTCATCTCACCAACAATGTCTTCGTCCTCTGCCATTTTGGCCCCTTCATCCATCTGCCCTGTCACATCATCCCTAATCTCCGACTTCTCTGCCACGTCAACCGCCTTTGCTTCATCCTCAATCTCCGTCTCCACCGCCACGGCAGACCCATTTTCTCCATCCTCAATGTCCATCTCTTTCACGCCAGTCTTTTCTTCGTTGTCACGTGCCACATCAACAACCTTGGATTCATCCGCACCCTCCACCTCCTCCTCCACGTCAGCCTCCTCTTCCTCTTCCTCTATCTCTACATCAGCCACGAGAGCTCTGTCTTTCGTCTCCGCATCTCCATCAGCCGCTTCCTTCTCCTCCTTGGCAATCATATCGTCATCGTTAACCCCACCACCGACCACCGATACCAGTTGTACGAAATCACCGCTGTTCGTCCCATCCACCGCGTTAGTAACACCGCTCTTCTCCACCCCATCAATTGAATCCCCATTCTCTTCTCCAACCACCGTAGTTATCAGTAACTGCGAGTCACAGGACACATCTCCTCCTCCACCGAGCTTCGAGTTCGACGACTCAGCCACAGCCACCAGCTCCCCTACCATCGAATCGTCGACTACCCGTTTGCCCTCGCCTAACGATTGTTCTTGAGGTAGTACTTCCGGCTTGCTCAACCCGGTTATCGACTCCGGTTCACATTGCTGTTCGGTACCTAGCCGTTCTTGTTCGTGCGAGTCCATAGCTGTTGCTGCTACTTCTGTCGTTCTATTAATCGAGTCATGTTCTACTAGAACAAAAGGATTTTGTAATTTCGAAATTTCTTCTTCGTTCTCCATTGAATAAATTGAAATTAAGAAAAACCCTAGAGATTGAAACCCTTAGGGTTTTGAGTAATTTGTGAATTTTATTTATTTTGCTATAATTTAATAAAATGGTAGATAGTGTAACAGAGAGGGAAACGAGAAAGATAATAACACAACGTAGAAAGAGGTAGCGGGGGGACTTTGTTCCGATGCGGGGTCGAATGTCTGAAAAGACAATAATGTCCCAAATCTGATGTTTGGATGACGGTTTTACCCTTAATCGTGTGGGGCCAGTGTTGTAGTTGGTAATTATCCGGTAGTCACGTGCCCATGGTTTCATCAAGCTTTACGGATATTTGTAACCGTGTGATTTTTACTTTGTAGTATTTTGTGGCCCGGTGATTTCCTATCGCATTCTTTTTAATTTGAATCTATAATTATTTGGGATATAAATTTTACTAAATATAAATTTAATATGAATAAAATAAATAATAAAATTATTTAAACTATTGTTATCATAATAATCGTACAATAATATAATATTAGGTTATATCAAAAATACAATCATTTTCTATTATCGATTGGGAGACGATTTGTTTGTATTCAAGAATTGAAGGGGAATAATGTCATAAAGAATTATATTTGATTAATTATAAATTATCAAGTATTTTATATCATTTCCAGTCGCGTAAGCAATTTGTTTTGCTTAAATATTGAAAGCTTCAAAGTCGAAATGTACTCCAGTCAGCCGTCTTTGCAAAACCTTTTTCATTCCTCGTTTTATGTCATCATTTAACATATTTTACCAAATATTCAAAAAAATATAGATATATATATATAAATTCTAAAAACAAAATTATCAAGCTATTCCTGTTCTTAAAAAACAAGTTAAATTAATTATTTTTAAAAAAATTAATCCCCTTCATCTTTTAAATATGCTTGTTTTGAAATATTATTCTTGTTATCTGATTTTGCAAATTGTGGAAAAAGCTAATATAAAACTGATAAATATCCTGAAAAATTAACATCGACGGTGTCCCAAGGCAGGAGTCAATGGTCTCAACGGAAAATATTTTTAACAAATAGGACGACATAATGAGCTTTGAAAGGGAACGAAGCACTGCAGAAACAAACAAGAATACAAACCCTAGCTATGGCCACAATACGAACAATAATAATATTAATTTGCTAATACTTTATAATTTTTTAAAATAATATTTGTTCTTTATCAAAATGTTTGTGACAAAATCTTTTATACTTTCTTAAAATATCACTTACATTCTTACTAAAATATTTATAATAAATACCTAAAATTATAGAAAATTTGCAAAAATCTCTTTTATTAAAAATAAAAATATATAATTTTATAACATAAATTCTTAACTTTTATCGTATGAATGCATGATTTTTATTTTATAAACTCTTAAATTAAAATAATAAAATTTTTTTAAAAAATTTTAAATTTAATTTATAATACTTTATACTAAAAGATTCATAAATTAATTTCTAAAATTAAATTTAAAATATTATTAGCTTATATTTATAAAATTTTTGAAGTTATTTTTATTTTATAATTTAAATTTATAAATATTTTATTTTTTTTTTAAAAATTAAATAAAAATAATTTAAATATTTGAATAACTGTAATATTTTATAGTATAAAAAATTTAATTTGTAATTTATATTCATAAATACTTTTTAAAAAATTATTAAATATAAATATGAAATTATAAATTAATTTTTTAATTTTATAATAATTTATACTAAAAGATTTTGTAATTTAATTTCAAAAAAATAAAATTTCAAACATTTTTATTTTATATTCATAAAAATTAATGAATTTAATTTTATTTAATAATTTAAATTTATAAAAATTATAATTTTATAATTTTATATTTATATTTACTTTTAATATTTTTTGTAAAATGCTTATAAATATAAGATTATAAGCACCTTTATGAATATAAAATAAAAAAATTTTAAATTTAATTTTTAAAAGTTAATTTATAAATTTTTTTAATATAGAGTATTGTAAAATAAAAAAATTAATTTTTAATTTTATATTTATATTTAATAAATTTTTTAAAGCACTTATGAACATAAAGTTATAAATTAAATTATTTTATAATATAAAATATTATAATTGTTCATTAATTTAAATAAAACATTTAAATTATTTTTTATTTATTTTTAAAAAGATAAAAATAAAATAAATTTTTATAAATTTAAATTATTAAATAAAAATAAATTTATAAATTTTACGAATATAAAATAAAAATATTTTAAATTTAATTTTTAAAAATTAATTTATACATTTTTTAGTAAATTGAATTATAAATTAAATTTAATATTATTTTTCAAAAATTAATTTAAAAATTTATAAGTTAAGAGATTAAGAATTTATATAATAAAAATCATAAATTTACGTGATAGCACTTTCATTTTTAATGAAAAAAATTTTATTATTTTTTAAATTATAAGAAAATATTTATCGTAAATATTCTAATAAAAAGATAAATAATATTTTTTTTTTTTTGAGAAATAAATAACATTTTCATAAAACATAAGCTATTTCTCATCCCCCCTACTTTCCAATAACCGCTTAAATCCACCTCGGTGATAACAACTTAAATATTTAATATTAGTTTAATAATGAGTAAATTTCATTAAAATTATTTTTAAAAAATATAATTTTATAATTCTGTTTTTAAAATTAAGTAAAAAACCAACAATGCCAAGCATTCTCTATTCTTAATCACACCAGAGATGAGATGAATCCACCCATCCAAAAACAGTTCACAGAACCCAAATCAATCTTCACTCTGTTTTAAAACATGATGAGAAGAAGTTCTATGAAAGAAAGAAAGAAAGAAAGAAAGAAGTAATCAAAACGCCATCACTTACCATTCAGCTTCTAGTTAACAGTAGGTAAACTATTATTTCGAAAATAAGCATAACGGCACTGAAATAATACGTTCTGATATAATATAAATGCTCCTCGTCTCGCAAAGAACTCCTACCACATAAAATTTCAAACCAAATCCCCAACTCTCAACCTTCAATAAATCTCAACTACAAGAGAAATCTCCTTTAAAGGGAAGCATAAATCAATAGCCAACACACTACGCCATCTATCAGTACCTCCGGGAATAACGATCCATAAACCTACCTGAAGGGCACTCGTATGCCATGTGTCCTCGTCCACCACAGTTGTGACAGATCATTAAAGGTCCCATACAATCCTTGCTCGTATGTCCCAACTGCTGGCAATTTCTACATAAAATGTCTTGGTAACCACTGCCACGAGCACCACCACTGCCTCGATCTCCTAGAGCGTCACCTTTCGGACACTGCCTAGCAACATGCCCAGAAACATTACACAAGTTACAGATTGGCTCATTTGGACAATCACGTGACAGGTGACCTGTCTTCCTACAATTGTTGCATGCCTTGTCATTTGTACAATCAGCAGCAACATGACCTTGCTTATAGCAGTTATTGCACAACCTCAAGTCGCCAGCTGGCAGAAGGGGAGCAGTGCAGTCTCTTGCACGATGTCCAGCTTTGCCACAGGTGTGGCAGATGCCCTCATTTGGACAGTTGCTAGCCATGTGGCCTGGCTCCCGACAATTCCAACACAATGCCTTTGTCGTGCATTCCGAAGCAATATGGCTGCTCAAACAATTTCAGTATAGTTGCACATAAATACATCAATGAAGCCCATAAACTTCAAGCAAGAAAAGAATTCAGATAAAAATCAATATACTCAAGCGAGATGAGTTCAATTCCCAGTATTAAAATTTTAAGACATTAAAACTGAGAAGTTAGGTTTAGGTGACAGAGGAATTCAATGATGCTGAAAATTACAGAAACTAATACTCGCGAAGATCATTGGAGACAAAAGGAACACAAAGCACACGCGACACATTTCGATGCTAGTTGTCAAAGTTGCTTCTCGGCACATGTAATTTTACACAATCAAAGGTTACACTAACGTTGTGGATGAGAACATGAAGCATAAACAGGCAGTGCTAGTGCTGGTGCAGGAAGAACCAAAGAGTTACAAGTGGAATCTACTGGCAGCAGTTAGGAGTTAAGATATAATGAGAACTAAATGTGAATTATGATTGTATAATGTTGTTCAATGGGTAAACCCATATGCTAGGTGATTGCAAATGATGAAATATATACTTTTTGCATGAAATGAAAAAGATTACTAACCCTGGAAGGCCACAATTGTGACAAATTGCCACATTCGGGCACTCTCTAGCAAAATGACCAGGCCTTTTGCAATTCTTGCACAGATTGCTTTGGCTGAGAACAAAAGCAAGGAAGGATTAATTGTTGAGAAGAAAATAAATCATGGGAAACCCTAAATCAAGAATCATTTAATGCTAAAATGTCAGTGACATATTTTCAAGCTGATTTGAACAAATTTGAAATTAAAAAAAAAAAAATAAAGAATTCATAGTATTGAACACAGAGAAACCTCAGCCCTCCTCTTTTTCTGTGTTTTATTCTTTGGGTAGGTGTCTTCCAAATAAATAACCCCAAAAATTAAGAAACCAGAAAAATAAGCCCCATACAAGGCGTTAAGCAGAATGAAGGAGAAATCATGGAAAAGAATATAATGAACATAATGACAGTAAAAATATTTATAACTTTTAAGCAAATATAAAATCTTGAATGCAATATGATATCAAGGTCAAAACTCATATGCTTTCCACAGGTTAGCTGAAAACAAAAACGCAAATATTTGGTAATAGTTTTTGTATAAAAAACCTTGCAAGTGTCAGGAAAAAATGAATTCACAGCCAATATGATCTTAGTTAACCACACCAGTTACACACTCAAAACAAATTGAAGCTATTCTGTGAAATATTATTCTGAGAACATTCATAAGCAGAAATGTTAAACACAACTTTGAAGATCCTCAACAACAGAATCAAGAAGAATCATCCAATCAAACTGTGAAATTCTCAACTACAAATCAACCTCCAGTCTCCACTGAAGATTTCAACAGTTTCCTTCACTTTGACCTCTTCAAGCCAATTGTCAAGCAGGGAAAGAAGAAACAAGTACATGATCAAAAATTAGAAAACCTGTAACCCCAACGCGACCCTCTTCTGTAAGGTGCATCACGATAGGAAAAGCGATCAGACCGCATCTTATGATCCGGTGGGCTCCTGCTCCTGCTTCTGCTCCAGCTCCTGCTGACAAAACTCATGTTCAAACTAATACCTATTAACACCTACCACCAATGATCTGCAAAACTTCACCACCTAACACCACAATGGCCGCTACCTCCTCCCTGTCCACAGTACAACCATACACCCATCATCATCCATGAGTAGAAACTAAAACCCCACCATGCCCTTCAACACAAAAAAGAAAACATCCCAAAAGTAAAAGAGCATAGCATTTCAAGCACCAATTCATCCAGTTAACATCACCACATTCAAAATCATCTCCACAACACATCCTTCACAGGAAATTCAACAATCTCCTCTGAAAATAACCTTCCTCAACATAGCACAAAGAAGGACAACAAAACATAGGGTAGTCATAAACCCAAGTTCGTGACCACCCCCATCTACACTGGATAGTTCAGTTGATTAATAGTCAGTCAAGAAAGTTCAAAGAGAAACAAAATATTGAAGACAGGAACACATCAAAACCCGTGGACTGTAATTTTAGCTTGTATAAAGAGACTTTTCTCCCAAAACTATAAGAAAGGTCAAAGGATCAAGAGAAGTTGGAAAGATTTATAACACAAGATAAATAGATCCTGAAGCTAGCTGCATATTTTTCATCATAGGAAATCAGCTATCATTAGGAGCATGCTACTACTTTCTTACAGAGATTCTTGCTAATCAATAAATGAAAAGGACACAAATTTCACTTGAAGAACATGAAGAGAATTCCAAATATTTCAAGAGCAAAGAAAACTGAAATTATCCTGGGCAGTCTGAACTTCTGGAAGATTTAAGGAAAATAGATTGTCCTCTGATTAGGGAAAAAAATCATTTGAGGTAGATACTCTCATAAAAAGGTATGCTCAAACATGTACAACCGTAAACCAAGATTATATGATCATAATACCATTTATATTTTCAAATCCATACTGATCAGTCACTGCATTTCTTCTATAATCAGGGACTATATGTACTACAACTTACATATTTGTTCCCAAAAAAGAACCTCATCATTCATTTCATTTATATATTTCCAAACAACATCATAGCAATAGAAATCATGATTAAACTTCCATAATTGTCCATTCAGTTGTTACAACAAAGATATCAGTCTTAAAACAGGTAATTCATGCAAAACTGTCCAACAGTATTATCTCAATCTACTGGAGTATGAAAATGTCAAAATGTAAAGGGACATATATAGGTCAGTAAGATGTTTCCTAATTCAGCATAGGATATATATGGGATGAGAAAGAAACCCTGTTTGCAGGCTGGCACAAAGTAGGTCGGTATTGGGCTATTTTAACCATTTGAGATAAGTCTCGGATGCCTTCTCTAACAAACCTGCCACATCACTATCCCTAAAAGTAGGCATATACTATTAATTTCAGAGTGATTTATCCAGTGGTTCAAATAATCCACATTACAGAACAACAGTTAAAACAAAAGACATACACTAGTTAGTGAGAAGTACAATACCTGTCGGTAAATAGAGCATACCGTAGTGGATACATCAGTGTTCATTCTTTTTTTTCTTAAAATAATTCTTCCAAAGAGGATTTTAATCTATAGCAGAATGTAGTTTCATTTCAGTTTAAAATACAGAGATAAAAATCATTGTATCTAGAGCAATATGTATAAATAAGCCCCTCCAATAGGAGACATGAATATCAAATATACCTTACTCTGTGTGCAGTAAGACAAAATAGGACAGAAATTTGTCAATTTTCAGTTTAAGCCTGCACAGAAGCCACACTGACAATCATGAAGGCCCAGAAACATTTGATTTCCGCAGCATTTATGGGCAAATTGCAAGATTCCGTGTTAGTTGAATCTTACCTACTTATTTTTAGATACCCAGAACAAGCAGAAATTTTATTATAGGACATAATTTGAGGATTTGTTATACAACAAAAATTCCTTCAAAATAAGCACTTTGATTCACCCATAATGAGATCTTTGACTAGATTTTCCAAACCCCAATCACCCAATTTCATATTCAATTCAGGCAGGAGCAACATAAATCTAAAATTATCATTTTCAGGAAAAATCAAAAATAGAGAAATGCTACTTGCGAAATTCAAATCTCTTTCTTTTTTCTCAAGCTTCATAAATTAGTGAGCAGTCCTGTACCGAACTAATTTAGTCGATAGTCCCAGACCACCTTTTATGCATATTGAATTCATTTTTTACCAGCCAAATTTACCTATCTTGAATTTCCTCAGAAAAATAATTTCAAATTTCATTCTTCCGAATTATTTTATATGTCTCTTTTGCAGAATCTCTAGAATCATGATTCCTACCACAGCATTCAAACATAACAAAAATTTTATACGACAGGCTTTCCACATTCAAATCTAACAGGCACCAGAACTGACAACAGTTTCCAATCATCAAAACAGGCAAACTTGATAAGCCAAAAAAATCGCAAAACACTTACACAGATACAGATACATACGGTAGGACAAAATTAGAGCCCTAACCTTAATACGAAGCAACAGAATGGAATCAATATCAATTACTATGGAATTAAAATGGACGAACCCGATATCACCAGCGCAATGAATCAGTGTATAAATAAAATGAAGCTACAGAAACTATCGTACGTACAATCTGTTACTGATGCTATATCAATTTTGGGAAGAAGAAGACGAGCAGCCGCTTAAGGGATTTGTGTTTGTGAAATGCCGTTAGGACGGCCCTGGTGGCGGGTTTTAAGCAAAACGACGACGTAGTTAATGGGTAGCCCAAGCCTTTTTTATATGCCTAACAAAGCCCAAGTCGTTGGGGCCATTAATCATATAAAAATTTTCTAAAGCTCGTATATTACTCATTCCCTAACCCATCTATAAAGATGAGCATAGTTCAGCGGTTTGAAGATAGTGTGCTTATATTACTGCACCCTGTCTGACTAAACTTTTGCGGACACAATTTTATACTATTAATTACACAATTTGGTAATAAAAAATTTAAAACGCATAAATTAAAGCCAAATCTTTTTAATGAATGATATATATATATATAAAAAAAAAAAGAATTAATGACTCCTTAAAATTATAATTTTTTTATTTTTATTAGCCGTTAGATTTAATTGCTTTCTATAGTTGAAATTAGATATTATTAATAAATAATTAATATACCATAATTAATTCACATATAAAATTAAATATATGATTTCTTCCCACTTCCAATTTGGACTAAAAATTTATGCCTTCCCCGTCAAGATATCCACCAATACGGTTACAAAGAAAGAAAGAAAGCATAAAGGAAAAATAGAGAATTAATATGCCAATCATTAGGGGGGAAAAAAGGGGTTGTGCAATTACACTTTTTTAAGCATTTAATTTTTATAATTAGAATATCGAATCTCACATATTTAAGTAAAAATCGCTCGTTGATTCTCTCACAATTAGACTAAAACAAATTTAATAAAAATTATAATATATAAACTTATTATTAAACAATAAACATTGCAAAAGGTACAAACGACAATAAGATATTAGAAAATAAAAGCAAGCACCGCCCATATTTATTTATTTATTTTCCGAGAAAGAAATTGCATGATGTCTTGTAGACTTGTCCAAGGGGATAAGAATCTTGGAATTTGGAATGACGACAGATTTCTTCACGTAGGCCGCCCAATTTTAGGAATCCACATTAACTAGCAGCAGCCCTGTATGGCGGCTCACTGGTCTCTACACTTTTCTAGAGAGCGGTTATTTCTATTGTATTTGTAAAATTTTACATATTCTATAATAATAATTAATATTTAAACTTTTATTTTATAACAATTATAATTTATTAATTATTATATTCTAGAACTAAGCGGACTCTTAATAACAAAATAAAAATTTTAATTGCCTTCATGCAATACAATTATAATTTATGCAATGATGTTCGATAGAAGAAACAAATACTTTTTTTACTGTATTTGATAAACAGAACGACATCTTCATCCTGTTATAACAAAACTCTTTAGAAAGTAATGATTTAGTGGCGAAGAAACAATGTTGCATTATACTATATTATCATAATTAATTAATGCCAAATTCATTATTTATGAGTAAGTCTATAATTGTTAACAATATACTATATCAAATGACAACCACATCTAACAAATACACTATTTAAATATTACAAGTTTTATAGACGAGGGTATCATGTTATCAGTGTCTCCATCTATTCAGTTATTATTGGTTGAAAATTATCTTCAAAATAGTTTGAAAATACTATTCGAAATAGTACATCGATGATGACAATTTCACAAATGGAATGGAGTGAAACGAAAGCCCAAACAGAGTTTACAATAATTTAATTAATCCGTCAATTTTTTTCATCCAATACAATACAATCCTATGGAATCAAATAATATATGTTATCAAATCCCAACTGCCCACTCCTCCAACACAAAATTAAAGCAAAATCAACAAAACTACTCGCTCGACTTTTAAATCACCAATCCAATGAAACGGACCCCCCATGCCCCCTCTTCCCCTCGATTTTGTCCGAGTCTTTGGAATCGTCACATAAATTTGTGCTTCCATGTGATTTCACTTACAACAAATCCTTTTAAGTGTCGGCGATTCCACGCATACAATCCAACCTCACTTCAACTCCCCTCGTGATACCACCGCTTTCTTCTTCTTTTATATAAGGAACACAAATTCATTCAACATCTTCACTACAAAAATGAAGCTAGAAGGCTTTCTTCTGCTTAAACTATTTATAATGCCGATCGGTTTCTTAACTTTGCTATGTCATTCTCATGACTATCAAGACGCATTATCCAAGTCAATTCTATTCTTTGAAGGACAGAGATCGGGGTTCTTGCCGCAAGATCAGCGAATGACGTGGAGGCAGAATTCTGGGCTAAGCGACGGATGGATGTATAACACGGACTTGGTCGGAGGGTACTACGATGCCGGTGATAATGTTAAGTTCAATTTCCCTATGGCATTTACGACGACGCTTTTATCATGGAGCGTTATCGAATTTGGAGACGCAATGCCGAACAATGAGCTCAGGAATTCTTTAGTGGCAATCCGATGGGCTACTGATTATCTGCTCAAGACGGTTTCTCAACCGAATCGGATTTTTGTTCAGGTAACTGTCGCTTAAACGACAGAAATAAGAATTTTGGGTGGGTTCATAATTTGTGATATTAAATAGGGGTAACATGGGGATTTTACATGCGTTGTTGAACTAATATGGGAGCAAGTAGCAAAAAAAGAGGGGTGGCTGCTAGCTTGCGATGGACTTCGTCTTGTCGTGAGTCGTCGTTCATTGACTAATTTGGACCCACTTATTCTCTCCATCCCTGGAATTTTAATGTTCAGAAAAATAAGAAATTAAGAAAACAAAACTCTTACTCATTTAGAGGAGCGTGTATGCACGCTCTAATAGTTCTTTTTTTTTTAATGAAAACATGATAAATGTTTTATAAGTAGTTTTATTATTATTTTAGGAGGGAAGTAATTTACTTAATACGCATATTATATTATTGACTATACGTATATTATACTACTGACTGTGCGCATATTACTTAATACGCATATTATACTAGGAGCGCTTCTATAATTCTTACTTGACACCCATATTATACGCACAGGAAGTGCTTTGCCAGGGCCTCCTACAATTCTTACAAATAGCACGTGATGGTGGCAGAAAAAGCATCTATCAAGTGGCAATTTAGGCTGTATTTACCAAATCTCTTACAAAATTAAATATTTTAGAAATTGGTGAAAGTAATGTTGCCATTATTGAGATGTTGACACTGACCCATAAATTTATAGCAAATGGAGCGCGTGACTTTTAGAGCTTGGGTTGGACCATTTCTATCTTTTTAGCATCTTAATCTATGCGTCTATTACTTTACCACTTTTCTTCTTTAAAATCCGTGAAATTACAGAGTCTACTTTAAAAATTGTCTCCATCACGCTTATTTTTTGATACTGCCTGTGTTCTGTAGTGTCAATGAGAGGTAACTTTTTTTTTTTCTTTTTTTTTTTAAATATTTATACGGTGGTTTAGTAATTTGTCAATGCTCAGGTGGGCGATCCAAATATAGATCATAGTTGTTGGGAGAGACCAGAGGATATGGACACTGCAAGAACCTTATATGCAGTTGATGCACCAAATGCAGCTTCTGATGTAGCCGGTGAGACTGCGGCAGCTCTAGCAGCTGCATCCATGGCGTTCCGGTCATCGGACCCAGGATATGCAGAAACATTGTTGAGAACTGCAGGGACAGTATTCCAATTTGCAGACAGCTACAGAGGAGCTTACAGTGATAACCCCAGTATTAGAGAAGGTGCCTGCCCATTTTACTGTGATTTTGATGGATATCAAGTAAGAGATTAAAACGTCTCTTTCAAGTTTATTGATTCATTAGAGTCGGTTTAATTCAAGTCTCATTGTGGTAAGTTTCCCCAGGATGAATTGCTATGGGGAGCAGCTTGGCTGAGAAGAGCTTCTCAGGATGATACTTACCTTAATTACATTGAAATGAATGGAAAAACACTTGGTGCAGATGAAAATATTAACGAATTCGGGTGGGACAACAAGCATGCTGGCATAAATGTTCTAGTCGCTAAGGTCAGAATATCAATTTATCGTAACCAGTACAGTATTAGATTCATAAAAATGGTTTAATTTTTTCCAATATTCCGTTCTTCGTATAACTTTCTTGTTTCAGGAAGTCCTGGAAGGAAATATGTACTCTCTTGAGTCATACAAAGCCTCAGCTGATAGTTTTATGTGTACATTAGTCGCAGAATCATCATCATCCCATATAGATTACACCCCAGGTGGCCTAATTTACAAGCCTGGAGGCAGCAATCTGCAACATGCAACAACAATTTCATTTCTGCTTCTGGTTTATGCAAATTACCTAGCGAAAACTTCAGAGTCTGTTATCTGTGGTAATATTAATGTTTCTCCAGCTTCTCTTCGCTTGCAAGCCAAGAAACAGGTTGATTACTTATTAGGTAATAACCCTATGGGATTATCATACATGGTTGGTTATGGTAACAATTACCCACAACGTATTCATCATCGCGGATCATCATTACCATCCATTAAGGATCATCCTCAACCTATTGCATGCAAAGAAGGTTCCATCTACTTTAACTCAACAAATCCTAACCCTAATATATTGGTTGGAGCTGTGGTTGGAGGTCCCAGAGAAGATGATATTTACGAGGATGATCGGGTTGATTTTCGGAAATCCGAGCCAACAACATATATCAGTGCACCATTTGTTGGTGTGCTTGCTTATTTTGCTGCTAATCCCAATCCTAATTAGCGAAAACTGAAACTTATTATGTGAATAGTTTTCATATTTATGAGCTTTTGAAAGTAGGAAAAATGTATCTCTCATCTTGAGAATGTAACCAAGATAGAAGAGACCTGAGAAGAGTTGAAGTTCTTGGTATTTGGACAAGACAATAACTCCCTGTCATATTTTACAACGTGAAAAATCACCAAAAAGGACTTTCAAATTAATGAAGCAAATGAAAATTTTGATCCTTCTTTTTATTACATGATCCAATGCTAATTCAGGTCACAAAGACATTGCTGGGAAATTGTAACATTTAATTAAAAATAATTTCTATTATTATAACTAATTAAGTCTATTCTACAAGGACAAAGGGTCACGGAAATGAGAGGACTCAATCAATTAATAATCCGCCGACTATTTGGTTTAGCCCGTTATCACATTGATTTTAGGTCACCTGCCATAAATATTTACGGGCAGTCACAGACCAAGGCTCCCCTGTTTTTCACCTAACAAAGTCAATGAGTTTCATGAATCCTGGGCCACAGCATCCGACACAGTCACCGTATGTATCCGTGCCATACGACATTTTTGTCACCTACCGGCTATTAGCTCACATTTTGGTGGTTTATAAATTGTATTAATGATAATGGGCCAAGCTCCTGTAAATAAGCGACACCTAGCTGAACAATGATCTGACACAAATTTATTGCAAATTGCTTCGTGGTCAATTTTAATATCAAAATGATTTAGGGGGAACCACAACGAAAATACATTTTGCACACCTATTACAGTAGTGTCACAAGACAAACTTTTTACATAAATTAATTTAATAATATTTTATAATTATTATATATCTTATATTTTTATGAGAATAAGTAAAAATTTAAAGTAATAAAAGAAAATAAAAAAATATATAACATATAACAATTATAAAATATTATTATATCAGTTTGTATAAATAATTTATATAGAGTTGATATCCGTAACATAATTAAATTTATTAATATAATATAAATAAAATGAAAATTTTTATTCAATACAACCACTTAAAATTTCAATTTTTATTAGGCAAGAATAAAAGTTGAGTGATGTTAGATATTTTAATTTATATATTAAATTTTAAATTATAAATAGTGTGAGATTTATAAAGTAGGTTGAATTATTTTCTAAGGTTTAAGATACAGTTTTATAGACTACTTAACACATGACTTTTAGAATCTTAATAAAAAAAAAAAAAAAAAGTTTCCTAAATCTATACAGTATGAATGATTTTCACTCTTAATTAGAAGTCACGGGGGATGGGTGCGAAAATGTCAAAATTAAAATTGAAAATGTCACATTCTACGAACATCTATTTTCGAGGATCCAATTATAATTTTTCAAAATAAATTTTTGAAATCTTTAAAATGTTACTCACTTTGTAGTAGTGAGATTCGTGTTGATCTACCCTACTCTAAGCGGTTATCAAATATTTTTTTAAAAAATATCATAAATAAATTCACTTGTTAAAAATATAAAATTTAAATCGAATTCATTTAATAATTGCATTTTATTTGTGTTATTTTTAATTAATTCGAACTAGCAAGTTGGTATCGGTTACATAATTATTGACAATCGCAATTTGCGACTCGTGAATTAAGGAATTTGTTGTTCTTGATAAATGAATATTAAAATATTTAAAAATATAATTCTTACCCTTGAGAATTGATCTATATAATTGATTATGTGAAAGAGAAAATGATAATTACAAGTCAAGTTAAAAATTACCATCTTATAAAACAATATTAAACAACTCTAAAAGATAAAAATGAACATTTTAGTTTGATTTTCAAATCCACAGAATATATTACAATGTTGTGAAAAATGTAGAATTGAACTTTGTAAATTTTCATAAATAGTAAGCTATGACGAGTTAAACATGATGAGAATAGTCATGAAATAAATAAAAATAGTTTGCCCCATATTTTCAAATCCGTTGTAGTCTAGTTGGTCAGGATATTCGGCTCTCACCCGAAAGACCCGGGTTCGATTCCCGGCAACGGAAATCACTTTTGACCAAATACGACTGTTGATCGGACCTTACAATTTTTTCTACACGACATCGTTTGGTTTGTTTATTTCTCTAAGAACGACGCCGTTTCTTTTCATCTTACATTTTTCTTGCGCGATAACGTTAGTCAATGGTCAAGAATGGAAAATTTTAACTAAACGTCAACGTTTAAGGAATTCCCGCCACAGTTCTTTCAAATTCTATCATTCTCCCTTTCGGAAAAATAAAAAATTAAAAAAAAAAAATCTATCATTTTCAGCCCAATTTAAAATGAGATCACCGGCATTTCTGTTTATCTTTCGTCAGAAATTAGGGTTTCCAATTACGAATGGGCGTAATTTCTCTCTCACTTTAAATGTTTGGTCTGTTACGTTGCTTCAATTTGTTCTTTGCTTCTTTTAGGTCTATGGGTTCATCGTTTAGCTTGCTTCCAAATTATGGTCAATTAGCAATATTTTATTAAAGATATCATTTTTCTTAGGGTTTGTGATTGAAATAACTGTTTGTTGCCTGCAAAAATAGTGAAAATTTTGGCCTGTACAGAAGTTTTTGTATGCCTTAATATGAGTTATATGGCTGTTTGTATATACTGAATTTGTTGGAACTTGGATAGTTGAATAGAAATGATTATTGAGGATATTAAGTTCCCTATTTCTGAAGCTTTTCCTTTTATGCAACCAAAAACTTGATTGGATAAGTATCTCCAGTATCAGTTTTGAAGAAACCGTTACTGTTTGTGAGCTTGAGAACATGTTTTGCTGAACATAAGTGAAATATGCAAGCTTAATATTCCCATATTGATTTTAATGACATTGATACTGGTGGAATCAAAATTTTGAATGTTATTGTTGGCTTATAGTAGTTGATTTTGAATTGACATGGTAAACTAAATTAGTTGGATTATGTTGCAAGGCTTTGATCACCAGTGGTAATTACCCATTTGGGGAAAGAAAACAAGGTGGCTTTTAGATTGTTGAATTTTTATTCAACATCGCGCCCCATATACTGATTTCAAAATTTACCTCATTTACAAGGATTATAGCTCCGCTAATGTCATGTTTATGTGTCATTTATCTTTAACTATTAGGCTTCAAGAGTTATGGATAGTGATTTTGGCATTGATAGACAATGCAAAATGTTGTCTCATCCCATGTTTTCATTGATACTGAGAATTCTATTAGGTTTGGATGCCTCAAAAACCTGGCATGATTGTTGTTGGGCCTTTTTATATTGTGCATTGTGTTTTTTTATGTCAAATATCTGTATGGGATTAAAACATTTCTCTTGTTATAGGCTCCTAGGCTTCCATCGAAGTTTTCCCAGTTTATGAGTTGTGTTTTCTTTGTTAAATTGATTTGCAATTGAGCTGCTATGCTCTTATTTTTTGAGCTTCAACAACACTGTGCAGACTGAAACTGTATGTTTGGAACTTGTGCCACACTCTAACTTGCAACCCGGTTCCAAAATGTTAGGGAGTATAAATATATGTTTTCAGTTCAGTCAACTGTAGCTACCAAGTTCGATCTTCTCCATTTGGTTGTTATCATGTGGCACCTGGTTTTCAGAAAATAAATTTGCTCTTATTTTTTGAGCTTCAAGAACACTGTGCAGACTGAAACTGTATATTTGGATTTTGTGCCACACTAACTTGCAATCCAGTTCCAAAATGCTGGGGAGCTTAAATATAGGTTGTCAGTTCAGTTAACTGTAGATGCCAAGTTCAATCTTTTCCATTTGATTGTTATCATGTGGCACATGGTTTTCAGAAAATAAATACGGAGATAACTTTTGAGAGAATGGCCTTGTTGTATTGCATGAATGTTTCCTAATCTGATTATGAAGTTGGTAAAGACATTGCGAGAATGACACTGTATAATCCAATGGTCAATGTAATTTTCATGATTATCATTAAGAGAATTGAACGATTTGTCGTCTTCTCAGCGATGCACATTCTTTTGATCTTGTGAGATGTGAGAAGTTGTTGTCATCCATGTCAGGCCTAGGAAAACTACATGTGATCTTGCTACATTTTTTTCTAACGCGTTATGGCCCTATAAGAGAGCTCTGAAATGTTGAAATATTTAATTGAAGACGTTGGATGTATAAAGTGTAGCAAATATATTAAGCCGAGCTGCCAAGAGTGGTTAAATTCATATGATATACCTGATTATTTAATATTGTTTTCCCATTGCCTGAATGGTTGCTTATCTGACAAAACCTTGCCAAATTGTATATTTAATCTATTGTTTCTTTTATATGAACCCGTTGGTTGGTTTACTGGTCAAGGGGTCAGTGAGCATATTGATTTGCACACAAGTCATGCCAATATTACTTCTGGCTGTCTATTCTGCAACATTGACGAATGAGATTATTTTAGATCTTATTTTTTTGACCAAAAAAAAAGTTCAAAGGTCTTGATAGTAATGGCTGGATACTGTATGTAACCTGCATGTCCTTATCAGAATATCTAATTTTCCAGCATCACACCTCTTTAGTTATGATGAACAACGACAATATATTATATTGTAGTTTCTTCTTTGTACTGACAATATTTTCCAGTAATTTGCGGTCATGGCTAAAGGGGATTAAATGATGGAAGGCTCTGTTTCTTCTCTTATTATTGAATCATTGGAGTCTAACCACCATGGAGATGTGCTTTCTCCTGAAGATTTAGCCTGGGTTGATTCTTGCTTTATAAAAGATGCTGAGAATTCAGATAGTAATTGGAATGCTCTAAAAGATGCCTTACTAGATATCGTCAACCTCTGTCCTGAAGCAGTTTTTTATTCTTCATCTAAAATTGATGGTTCCTCAGATGGAGCTGACATGGTGATGCATAATCCTGGCAAAGAGGCAAATACAGCACATTTGGAAGAAGATGATGATGATGCCATTCCAGTCAATGTAGAGTCATAAACAAATGATGATAGTCATCCAATCAACAAGAAGACCAGCTTTCCACTCTCAAAACCTTTTGAGGCTGATGATACTGTAGAAACTTTTGTGAGATATCCTTTTGTACCAAGTTACAACGCAGGCAAGAGAGTGAGCGAAGCTACTGATTTAGCGCTTGACTTGGATCCTCTAGCAGTTGAGGTTGAGCATTTGTCTGAGGATGTCTTCAAGGTCTGAGGATGACCTCGTTAGACAATTGAACAAGGTCCTAGCAGAATCTTCCTCAACAATCAATGATTCAGGAACATGGAAAGATTTGAAAGATGAGTCACTTGATACATTAATTGCTGCAGAATCGTCTTCAACTATCGATGGTTCGCAGACAGGGAAGATTTGAAAGATGAGTCACTTGATAACTTGATTTCTGGCATAGCCAATTTGTCTTTGGATCCACCGTCTTCTTAGTTATTAGTTTATAGTACGTCGGCTAACTAGCTTCTTTCAAACTTTTGGCAGTAGTGGTGTCTGAACGTTACTGAAGCATTTAAATGTTTCCTTGGAACCCGATGAATATGACGTGTTTTGGACAGCAACTGAGATGGGACCATAGGGTTGTAAACTTTGGACCGTGGATGGTCTTAAGCCTAAGCATGGGCCATAACAGCTTCGAAGAGTATATTGACATCTCCAAATGCAATTCGAGCCTGTGTATTGATGGTGTGGCACCCTTTTTCTTTTTTTTTTCTTTTTTTGACAAAAGACTTGCATAACATATTGGGTTGCACACCAAATACCCATTTTACAACTATTCTTAGATTACAAAATTTGGCTGAAATTTCTCTCGTTCAATTCATGAGATTGTTGACCAGAGGGCTCAGCTCAAAGAATTGCAAGCTGAATTCTGTTACGTTCTTTTTAACTCTATGGTTGAACCAAGAATTAAGGTTTTCGAGTGAGGAAATTTGTTTATTAATTTTTTATACAACCGTCGCACCAGCAACTTTAGTTCAATCTTTCAAGGATTCAGCAGTGCAGACACCTACCTCCAACGGCAACAAGGGGAATTTTTGGTTTGGAAATGCTGGGGAATCTAAGCCACACATCACTGACTGATTCTGATACGGACCCACTTGATTTTTCTAAGCCATTACATGGAATGATAGAACAGCTTTTGTGGCATATTTTATACCGTCAGCAATCTCATCAAATCCTGTGATTAAACCATGGCCATTAATCAAATTGAAAGCCACAAACAAATAAGAGAGTTGGTATTACATTAGAGCCTCATGCTTACTTTCCGAAAGAATCTCCCAAAAAAACATATGCTGAACTCGACACTTTTGTCTATTTGTACTGACGCTAGCAAAAATACCATGGTTTTTTTCAGGGCCTATTGCCATAATTTTGAACTTTTTTGGTGGTGGGTATGAAGCCATCCATTTCAACCACGCGTGCATGCTGCCGAGTAAGCAAAAAATTATCAACCACATGGCAAACCCTCATTGATTGATTCATTACAGCCTCAAATGAGATATCTTATGAGAATTCTAAGCAATTATAAATACATGGAAGTGATTTGGGGGTGTGGTAAAGAAGCAGAAGAAGATAGTGGAGATAAGATTTGTCAGTACAAGTCGAGCTGAGGCCTCTAACAAAGAAGAAAAATGGCCGCAACCTCAGCATCTTTCCTCAAGTCATCCCCTGTTCTTGACAAGTCTGAGTGGGTTAAGGGCCAGTCCATCCGCCAGTCTGCTGTCTCCTTCCGCTGCCAACCCAATGGCTCATCTGCCTTCACCGTCCGTGCTGGTTCCTATGCTGACGAGCTTGTCAAGACCGCGGTATGTTCCCTGTTTTCTATCATTTTAATCGTTGTGGAGTCAATGTCAGATACTTGTAACAAGCATGCATGCCTTTGAAATGTTTTAGTTATTAGGCATACGAAAAAAAGATTTTCTGCTCGGTTGGAATTTTAAGCAGTTTATACCGTTGGCTGTATACTTCAGACGACCCCATGAGCACGTTTACTTTTGTGACGACTTTAAATTACTGGAAGCTTTATGATAAGGAAATTAAAGAGTTATCCACAAAGCAAAAGGTAGCTTGTAGCTTGCTTTCTCGAAATGTAGTCAGCAGTAGTCAGTGACAGAAAAAGCAATAAAACCAGCTTGCATGCTTGTCATTAAAATATACGAAAGGAATGAACCCTCAAATTCTTACATCACATTAATATTTTTTCCCCCACGTGCTAGTTAGTTCAATTGATAAAATCTAGAGTTAGTAGAAGAGGTCCCGGTTCAAATTCTGCTCACATCATTCAGAATAGGATAAGGTTGCGAAGGGTTTGATTTACGTTCATGTAGTAACAATAATAGCATATCGTCTATCAAGATGTAAAATATAGTAGACGAAGCAGAAGATTGTTTTGGCAACCGAAACAATACCTAATTATGTGCATAAATTTCTTGGGGTACAGAAAACCATTGCATCACCAGGGCGTGGAATTTTGGCCATGGACGAGTCAAATGCAACCTGTGGAAAACGTCTTGCCTCAATTGGGCTAGAAAACACTGAGGCAAACCGCCAGGCATACCGTACCCTCCTAGTCACAGCCCCTGGCCTGGGGCAGTACATCTCTGGGGCCATCCTCTTTGAAGAGACTCTCTACCAATCCACCACTGATGGCAAAAAGATGGTTGATGTACTTGTTGAGCAAAACATTGTACCTGGTATCAAAGTTGACAAGGTGAATTTAGCTAATACTAATAAGCTTAGATAAATTCATACACTCTCATTTGTTATTGAGACAAGACTGATATTCTTAAAAAACGGATAATGAAAAACAGGGTTTGGTGCCTCTTGCTGGTTCCAATGATGAGTCATGGTGCCAGGGTCTTGATGGCCTTGCTTCCCGCTCAGCTGCATACTACCAACAGGGAGCTCGTTTTGCCAAATGGTACATGGATATACTTACTGTATTTTGGGACAACTTAGCTTATGACTTCAATTCTTTTTAAATATAAATTTTAACATTAATATTTATGACTTCAATACATTTTAAATATAACATTTTAACAATCATACCTTAGGACTTCAATTCTTTTTAAAGACGACATTTAACATTGATTCAATTTCATTGATTAGGCGTACTGTTGTAAGCATTCCCAATGGCCCATCTGCCTTGGGAGTGAAGGAAGCAGCCTGGGGTCTTGCTCGCTATGCTGCCATTGCTCAAGTAAGATAGCTCAAGTGCAAAATTTTGTTTTTGGCTGAGTATTTTTCTTTTTTCAATCTTACCTTGAATATGATTCTGATCATTGTGTAATTTTTGTTATTTGGATCTTGTAGGACAATGGATTGGTCCCAATCGTTGAGCCAGAAATCTTGCTCGATGGTGACCACGGCATCAACAGGACTTTTGAAGTAGCTCTGAAGGTCTGGGCTGAGGTTTTCTTCTACCTTGCTGAGAACAATGTCATGTTTGAGGGTATTCTTCTCAAGCCTAGCATGGTTACTCCTGGTGCTGAATGCAAGGACCGGGCCACTCCTGAACAGGTCGCTGACTACACCCTCAAGCTCCTCCAAAGGAGAATACCCCCAGCCGTCCCTGGAATCATGGCAAGTTTCTTAAAGAATACCTTCAGTTTTCCCAATTCAAAATTCAAAGTCCTTCATGTCATAATATCAACTAATGGATTGAAACTTCTTGTGCTTTTACAGTTCTTGTCTGGCGGGCAATCTGAGGTTGAGGCAACCCTGAACTTGAATGCCATGAACCAAGGTCCCAACCCATGGCATGTGTCGTTCTCTTATGCCCGAGCTCTCCAAAACACCTGCTTGAAGACATGGGGAGGCAGGCCTGAGAATGTTAAGGCAGCTCAGGACACTCTGCTCATCCGTGCCCAGGCCAACTCTCTTGCTCAGCTCGGCAAGTACACTGGTGAGGGAGAGTCCGAGGAGGCCAAGAAAGGAATGTTCGTCAAAGGCTACGTCTACTAAATTGTTTTTATGAAATCTATAGACGATGAGAGATAAGAAATGATGAAGAAATCCTCTCAGATGTGTTAAATGATGTTTATAGCCATGCGTTGAGATTATTTTTGTTCAAGATTACATTTACTTTAGCCACTTAATAAACTTCTTGCTGATGAGATGAGTTAATGTTTACTTGTGATGAGATTAAGTTCTGGGTACATCTATTTTTATGTGCATCGTACCCTATCTTAGAATTTGCCGATAATCAAACCCCAACAAGGCATGTTTGTTAGATTGAGTACTGTTTATCATTCGATTAAATTCATATGCTTACCGAACGGTTGTCATGCATTTAAGTTTATTTTAGCAATTCTCAATGATCATGATATTAGTCAAGATAATATAGGTTATATAGATTGTAATATTTCGTAACAAATATTACATAATTTTAAAAAAATAATGGATTTTACAAAAACAAAGGATTATGCTTTCACTAAATGCATGAGACTTTTAGTGCAGAGGAATTATTAAGACTGGAAGACTTATTTCATGGCAGTATTATAAGCTATAATATTAATACTATGGTTTTGATGTATTTTGAAGATAATTTATTATGAAATTTGATAATAAAATTTTAAGAAAAATATAATGACTCAGTCTCAAAATCATTATTTTCATAATATTTTTTCTATTGTTTTAATAGTATATGTAGAACACAATTTTATATATATAATGTCAACTCTATTCAAGACTTGTTTCAGAATTATGATCTATCTATATATATATTTAGAAAGATCATAATTCTGAAACAAGTCTTGAATAGGGTTGACATTAATAATTAACGAGACAATTCTGAAACAAGTCTTGAATAGGATTGACATTATAGATTAACGAGACAATAATAGCCAAGTATTGTGCAAATTATGCAACATGTAATATAATATGTACACATAATGAACATGGTTCACCTTCTAATAAATTGAACAATTGTACATACAGCGTGACGCTACAATATTTTGAATACGGTTGAAATTATGGATAACATTGATTACATCATGAGTATAAACAACATCATTTACTTAATTATTGAATAAAGTTAATGGGTCTCATTAAATTATTTTTAATTTACTAATATAAGGATAATTTTAGTAGAGAATGAATATATTAATGTGTGCACGGGTATTTTATAAATTTTGATTTGATAAAATTCACTTTTATTTGATAAAATGTTCTCACAATGAGTTTACTACAATTCCCCCTTTTAATAATAAATTTCAAGAACAAGAAAAAAAAAATATTTAAATTAAAAATCTATTGTCTTATTTAATTTAAATTTTCATTACTTCAACATAGATTGTATCAAATACAACCGAACACTGTTTAATTCTACCTTAAATATTCTCCAATTATATATTTATACATTTTTAAAGGATAATTTTTCAAATATTTAACCAACTATTTTCTACAAGCTTATTCCCTCAACAAACCTGCATGATTCCTCGTTAGCGATTGTCATTGTAAATGAAGCTTAATGTATTTTCAACTCACATCCATGCTTTCTCTACAATTTTGGTTCATAGAGTAAATTTCTATCCATCTGACTACACAAGGAATGGGAAGGGAAATAGACAACACAAATATATCCTAATTAAAGGTAATTCCAATGGGAAGAAATTTCTGTAGAACATTTCAAGCAATAGCAATCGATGCCAACACGCCGAGGCTGGTACAATACCTCAAGGAAAACCTGCAGACACAAAGAAGAGATATTACCTCAAATACAGGAAACATTTTATTTGGGTTAAGCGTAGACTACAATTATTATTTGCATTGTTTTGCAATAACTGTTAACGATCGTTATATCAGAAACTCAGTTGATAAAAGGAACGATATGTTTGTAACTATTGTGCCTCTACTTAATTTAAAAAATACGACAGCTAAAATGTTGGGAAACAGCCACTTTAACTGGAAGTGTTTACTAATCACCAAATCACTTATATTTGACAGCTAGGAATTCTATTCTACATTAACTACAAATTATGGGTCACAACATCCCTTCAAACTAAACATGCCTAAAAATAGGCTAGTGAGACAGTAGGCCAATTTTTAATGATGTGTTTAGGATTCTTGTGTTTCTATTGTATTTTGAAAGACAGTGTTTGGTAAACACCTACGTTTACTTGCTAGTTAACAATTATCACTCACTTTCCTATCCATAATTAACATAAAATACAGCCATATATTAGAAAATCACAGCACCTCAAATCCCAAACATATACCAAATCAATGGCATCTATTGATCCATATCCACGGTAATGATCACTATAATGAATCACGTTGAGGAATATTTTTCTCCATGTATGCTATTCTACACTTATGTTGCTGCTCAAGATTTGATAGACAATGCTCAACTTAAAAAAACAAGATAACCATTCATGTTAACCATGCTATCAAACCTAGGAGAAATTTTGTTTGGTTCAGCTCTACGAATTAACTATGCTTTGAGATTCAATAACCTATGCTAGAGGCAAACTTGCCCAAGCTATTGCTCCATTCAAAAATAAAGAGGATTTTGACAGGTCTTTGTGGAAAAAGGAAAAGGAAGAAGAAGCTTGTTGCTATATAAAGCTCCATTCAAGAATTTGACTTATATAAAGCTCAGTTGGAACAATCTGACATACAGCTAACAGTCTAACACATATATGCCATGTAAAACAATGAAAAGATGCTAGGCCTACAACCTAATAGCTAAGTCGGCAAATCCAATACCAAAACTAGCTTAATTTGACATTCCGATATCAACACCCTCACCATAAAAAGTTATCAACCTAAGTCCACTGACTCCTTAGCTCGATAAATCTAATTCAAATTAAAAATACAGGGAAAATTAATCAAATCTAATTTAATTTGTATAATTTTTGGTACTTGGAGGACAAGGTTGTTGACAAAACTAGAAATTGTGATTATACCAGATCTTACAAAATTGCACATAACTTTACAAGTCAAGTCCCTCTCCAACGACCCCTCAAGTTCTGCAATTAATCCTAGATCGAAATGCTAAACTTTAGCACCAGCAAAAGCAACTGAAGTACAGGGGTAGCAAATTCTCTCATTTGCTTAGAAATAATGAACATTACAATTAACTTCTGCACTCTTCTTTACATTTTATATTTACTTTTTTCAGTTTTTATAACAATTGGGTAGAAAGGACTAACTTTAAATTTGCTCTCATGCTTGCTGGAACTAAGGCTTCCATACAAATGCTCGTAAAGCAGATAGTGTAGCACTATCATTATCACCATAGTTTCACCATCCAAAGGCTGATACACAGAAAATCTTCAAGCTGATACCAGCCACTAACCGTTGTAAACAACCAAAACATAAAGCCACAACCTCTGACAAAGAAAAATTGTTAAAACCTAAGTAAATCTCTAAGATTAAAAAATAATGACTCAATAACAAGATGTATACACAAAGAACAAGCTTTAGATTTTCACTTAAGGGAGGATGCGTCCATACAAATATAAAAACTGATAAATATTCATTAGATCTTCCAGTGTCCACACCAAATATATTAGTCATCAATCATATAGCATGACACTAGGAATTCTGACTTTCATGCACAAATCACAAAAACATCACAACAATGCAACAACATATAAACATTTGCACTCCAAAGTTAATAAATACTTTCAAGTCCATACTAGATGTCCAATATCTAGGAGAGAAACCAACTTATGTGTGCAGTAGGAAGAATAACTTTAACACAAATGTGATGATTTGCAAGTGCATCCCTGCATGTGTTTCAAGATAATAATTTTCTCTTTTGTGCAGGCGAAGTCCAGGTGAATAAAAGTTCCATAGATAAAAAGCTAGCCGGAGTAAACAGCTACCTTCTCCACACTGCATCAATGGTAACTAGCTTTTCTAACACAGTTAAAACGTTTGGAAAATTTTAATCGTCTATCAGCAAAGCTCTGGCTCTATAACAGGTTAATGATGGTCAATCACTATTCTAGTTAACGGTTATATCATGTAACTAGGTTCTTTAGACGTATCTGGTTTAAGTTAAATTAAGGATGCACCAATTCAAGATGTATGGCAACCAACTGAGAAACTTAAGTTGTAATAGGAAAAGCTCAACCATTGGATAAGTAACATAACAATCACTTTACTTAACAACCATGAGACAGTTTCAGAGCAGAGAAACCAGGATCAAGAGAAACATAAATGTTGCCCCAATCCACGAATTCAAGCAACATCATAAAGTACATCAAGGACTTAGGAGCAAATGAAGCATTCAATTGAGATCAATAAGAGATGTTGATTATACCTCATTCATTTCTCAGGCTCTCTTTTGAAGGATCCAACAGGAACCACACTAGCAGACTCATGATTCGAACCACTAAGAAAATCCATGCCCTGTTTTTTAATCATAAAACTAGTTACAATGTTCTATTAAATTAAAAAATCCATACAATTCTTAATGTGAAAACAAAAATTCGGCCATGAAGGTTTAAATGCACAATCAGTACTTATACTGAAGATCAGAGAACAAGATAAAACTCTAGTACTTAAATACCTGATTAGTTAAACCGTGCCCACGTTGAGGTCTCGCATTCAGATCAATTAATTTATTGTCCACCTTTCCATCACCATCAGCATTACCATCTAGCACCGGAACTGCAGAGACCCCATGATTTTGGGGGCTCTCTCTTGCAGTGAAATTAGGTTGTTGAGTCTGGTCCCTCATTACTTTATTTGGATCAATGGGTTGCAGAGCTAGTTCCTGCAAACGACCAGGCTTGTCCCCTGGAAACTACAGGAAGCACATCAAAGAGAAAATGAATTCAGAAGACCCTTAACAGTAAAAGATGTGGAACCTATCCAATAGAGAGACACAAACCTCAACTCTCTGCCTCAGTAGGAGATATCTCCCATGTGTCCTTTTCCCACCAACATGAACGGTCATATCACATTGCAAGCAGAGGGAACTGCCGTCTATCTCACAGTAAAAGAAAGCTACATGCACATTTCCAATGCAAGGAACGAACTTCAAAGCCTTGTACAAAATCTCAAAAATGAAATACATGCAGATACATATATTACTAAAATCATACATACCAGGCGCATTTTCACAGATGTCACATCGTGGGACATCACTGGGGTTAGCAAGCCCCACACGCACATGACGACTAGCAAGCTTGTTGCACATGTGAACCTAAAATTCCAACACATAAAATGGATAATACGTAGCAATCATAAAATGCTATCAAAGCACAAGAACAAAACATAATAGACAATAACATAGTATATTTACCTCAGGATTACGCTTATCATAAATCACAACATGCCTTAGTTAAAATAATGCAACTTTCACATGAAATTTTTTATTTGCACAATAGTTGGCACTGAAACTTTCCCCATAAGACATCTCCTAAATCCATACAATTCGTAAGTTTTCAGAAATTGAATGAAAGGTTGTTATAGGGCAGAGTAACAATATTTTGTTATGTTACCATTATACCTTCCTATGTCGAGATTGTGTATATTACATGTAGGATTTAGATATTGTAAGTTAAAACTTTGACTTACAACTATTATGTTAACCACCATACCCTTATACTTCTAAGTTATATATATTTAATTATTGTATTTAGATGCTGTAACTTAAAAGCGTTTATGTACAATTGAATAAAATGTCACGTCTGTCATGTCTTAATTCAACAGTTCAGAGAGGCTGAGTTAATTGAACTCAAAAGAATTTTTTTAAACTCAGCAACTCTGTAAACCATTGGAGCAGAATCAATGTGTGGTTAAAAGTTTTGTTGGACCTCAGGCGCTAACCTTTTGACCAAAAGATATAGTTGATGGTAGAAGCCCAACGTAACTCCTTTACAGGACAGCCCTGCACTCATGTTTCAAGTGTAACTTGTCCCAGCTTAACCTCCACCATGTGGGAGCATGATGGCCTATCACCTAACAATCCACCAGAACCCGCAGTCCTGCAAGCTAGCAGCACGCTTTCCTGGGGACTCAACCCATGACCAGGCTCATATTCCAATTTTCCAACCTTGTTTATCATTCTACCTCAAAAATATCGAGTCACAATAACCTGGCCCTTAAAACTAGTCTTATTATTTAGCCCATTTATTGCTCATTGAACTGATTTGCTCTTGGGTAGACACGGATTTTCCTTCTTTCTCGTCAATTCTTTTCAAGCAAGCTGGTGAAATAATCTCCCCCAATCATTTGTCTTTCCTCTCACCAAACATTTAGTTTCCATGTTCAATCATTTGGGTCCCAAAACCGATTGTATACTCGATACAGAACATGTCCATCGGCAAAAGAGTAGATAAAATGCTATTATGCAATAAAAAAAAAAAAAAATTGTTCTTCTCACAATTATTGTCTATTTTAGATCCAACCCCACATCAGCTTACATAATAATTTAACATGCAAACCAACAGCTCAAAATAACCATAACAAAATCTACTGATAAACAACTGAATAATGAATTCTTTACCTTTTCGTCACAGGAGGGGCAAAGAGCAGCCTCGTCTGCAGCGCAGAAAAGAATCGCAGCAGCGCTCTCACACACGTCGCAAAGCGTTCGCATTCTCTTTGATGTATCCTCAGCTTCTCATTACAACAACATCCGTCTCGGGAACGACATCGTTCCGAAAAGTAAAACGAAAGGCAAAACCAATGCAAGATCAATCAAGTCAAGCTAAGAGAGAACTCGATTGACAGAAAGTGTGAGGAAGAAGATAGACAAACTTTAATCGGATAATAAGAGGAAATTCATGAAATTTTTTTTTTTTTTAAATCTCGGTTTTTGTTGTTTTAGCTGTTTCCGTGAACGGTCTGATTTTGGCTATGTCCAAGGAAAGGCGGAAAGATAGTCTGTGAAGTGAAAGCCAGCATGACAATGGATGAGATAAAAGGATTCTCATTTGATTTGAGCCGTCTCGGAGAACTGTGGAGAGACAAACGGAGAGAGCGACTGAGCTGCGGCTCGCACGCTACATTTTACGTGCGGATCACTCGCTTTATTTTAAGGCAATTAAATCACTATAAATTATTTATATTAAAAAAATTTATATATATATATATATCATCAAATTTCATACGCTGATACCTTTGACTAATTTTTATACAAAATATTATGATATTTTAATTTTAAAAATGTTAGAAAAAATAATAAAAATAAGTTAAATTGTATAAATTTGAACTAAAAATTAGAGTATGATCAATTATATTTATTTTAATTTAAAAATTAGGTAGGTCAAACTAATTATTTGTATTAAAATTTTAAGAAATAAGTCTTATCAATAAACATGCAATCTTGATTTTAAGATTAAATTAACAAAAAAATCAGAACTAAAGTTTTGCCGATATATAATATATTCTAATCACCAGGTTAAAAGAGTTAATAGATTCAAAATTAAAATTTTTGCCGATAAATTATATATTTTGTTCACCAAGTTAGAAAAATCTTGTTGATATAGTGTATTTTAATTATAAATTTAGGATAAATTATAAGTTTGAAATTAAAATTTTATTGACATATTTAACATTTTGATATGAAGTCAAAATAATTATTAAATTTTAATTAAAATAAGCTTATTATAAAGTACAAATATTTAAACTTAGATAAGGGATTATGATAACTTGGATATAAACCAAGCTAAATAGACAAAAATTAAGTGATTGTCTAATGGTTTAACTCCATTTGAAGCACATATGAAAATATTTAGTGAATAAAGACATTTGTTAAATACCTAAATTAGGTATTAATTTCAGGAGGGTAATGTCATATAAATTTAGATTAAGTTATAATTTATTTAGATCTCATTTTTTAAGAGTTTTATATGGCAAAAACCATAGGGAATAATCATAACCGGCTAAGATAACTGTAATTTTTGAACTAAAACTCTTGCTATTTTATCAATTTTTCTCTATTCGAAAAGCTTGAGAAGTTGACTTAAATATTAAAAGATTTTTGTTGAATAATCGACATTTTTTATTGTTTTTATGTGATTTTTAGGTAGTTTTATTTCTCATCATCAAAATTTAATAAATTGATATCTGAAATTAATAGCTGAAATTTTGTATATCAACAAAAGGAATGTCAATTTATGAAAAAAAATTATAAACAAAATTTAAAATAATCAAAAGACAATTCTTATTATTTCTACATTCTAAATTTATAATTATTTGCAATATGAAACCGAGTCAAGATGTGGTGATATTGAAAATTTTCGGTATTTAAAATGCCAATAAATATATTATTATTTTTCAAGATTACTTAGATAATATCTTTCATTGTGAGTATATTATAGCGCGTGCTGCTACTACTTTCGTGCGAGTAGGTTGCCTTCTGTTGAGCTGTTAAGGTTGTGATCTGTTCCATTTTCGTTGGTGAATGGTGACGAATTTTACAATCGATATGTTTCCACGCGTTTCTAAAATGTGTGAAAATCACGTTCGATGTTGATAACATGAGCTTCGTCTTTATAGGCAGGTGGGTTACACTCACGTTAGAAGGCAAGTTGGGTTCCATTTTAATAAAGTCAAGAAGAGGCAGTTAGTTCCGTGTTTGTAAGCGGTGTCATCCAATCTCAAAATCAAGACACAAATAGTAACCATTTTTAAACATGTTTTAAATCAATTTTTATTTTTAATTTTTTTTAATATTATAAAACTAACATTTACTACATTAAAAAATATTTTTGATGTACTTAATGATGGTTAATAAAATTATTTTTAAAAATATAGCAACAAATATTAAATATTTTATGAGGAATTATGTTAAATAAAATAATTATTTTAAAATTATTTTTATTTTTCAAATCCATTAAATTTGGGGATTGATATTAATTCATTTTAAAAAAATAAAAATTTATTAGAAAAATAAATAATTTAGTTTACTGTATGTTGAAGGTTTTTCTTGTCATTTACTAATTTAGATAATTGTTTGCTAATACTCGTTGATTTTGTTTTGCTGTTGAAACAGAGCATTCAATATTTCCAATCAAGTCATTGTCAACTTATTAAAAGAAGAATTTGGCCAAGAAATTTGTGGCTTAAGTCCAAGTTTGAATCGACACTCTCTTGTGGAAGAATGATTACCAAAGATTGAACCGATTAATAGCAATAAAGTAATTATGCTTTTACAAAATTTTCAAATTTATAAGTTGATAAATATATTTTTTTTCAATTGAAAAATATAAAATTACATCTTGAAAGTATTTATTATTTTTTGTTTGACTAAAATATATTTTAATTATAAATTTATTCATATTTATTAATAAACTAAAAACTTCAATTATTTTATTTTTTATTTTGAATTTAATATAATATAAATTATTTTTATCTCTTAAAAATAATTATATTTTATTCAAAGAGTTTTATTTATATTTTATTGAAAATAACTATTATAATATATATTTAATTAATATTGTTGGTTCAAGAATTTTTGTAGTTATTACCAATATTATGATTTATAATAAATTGATATAACAATTTTTTATTAAAAATAAATAATAAAATAAAGTATAATGGTAATTAAAAAGTGTTATAAATAACTTTAAAAATTATAAATATTCACTATCTGATAAATACATTTCACCTTACTTACCATATCGTTAGGAACACTTTTTTTAAAATAATTTTTCTTTTTTTTTAGATGATTAGTATTACACTAAAATAAAAATATTTATTTGAGTCTAAAATTAAAATTATTAAAAAGGGCAATTAAGATTCTACCCAATTTGCACTACCAAACCATCAAAAGAGTCTAAAAAATAATAAAAAAAAGAGGATTCTACAAGCATCCCCCTTTCGTTTAGTACTTGTTAACCTCAACTAAACGTGGCTTAAATTATAAAATACCAATTGTATTGGAATTTCACTTGCCTAAAATTAAAGAGAAATTAAGTTTAGATTCATGTAATGCAGAAATAATAAAATTCGAAGCAAGAAGAAAAATAATGTGTAACCTAAAATTGTAATTTCATTAGTGGACCCTTAAACAAAATCCAAAATATTAAAATAATTTTGTTGTGACCATTATGTTGTTTGTGGTACACCCACTTTACCTATCGCCACTAACTATATTTGAATCGAATGGTGTGAATGATGACAGATGATAGGTGCTTCCAATGGATTCTCATCCACCAATTTCATATCGGCGACCCCACGCCCATATTGATTTAAGGCCATAGCTTTTTCTCATGTTCACCACCTATTTTATTTTTTTATTTCTTGAGTCTTCTATTTCCATGGCCCCGGAAACCTCTTATACTTTAATAATAATGAAGATTTCTTTCTTATGTGTGGTTTAAATTTCAAGTTAGAATAACTTAAACATCATCATTTGATTTATGTTATTAAAATATTGCAATAGAAGATATGGATCACTTGATGAAAAAAAAAAATTGAAAGTGTTATATTTCACTTTATTTCCAATTGGATATATCAATATGCAAAAGAGCATCGTTTAATACTCTTTTATAAACTACAATCAACTTTGGTTAAAATTAGAAAAAAATATGTATATATATTTTTTGATTTATTTAATATATCAGTAAAGGGTAATTTTTTTTCTTAACTTCTTATTTAAAAAATTAATATATTTTAGATCTTTAATAATTTTTATTTTCTTCATTAAACTACCTATATTTTTTAAAGAGTCCCATAGTTGGACTAGGTAATTTATAATAATATAAATAAATTATTTTTTAATGCTATCCGTAATGCTTAAGTACTAGAGTGTGCATAGAATAAAATAAAATTTAATTGTATAAAATGTTAAAAAAAAAAGAAATTTCCATCAAATAAAGTTTCGTTATATGGATGCTAAAAAATATTTGGGCATATCAATTTTATTACCTAAATTATTATTAAAAATGGGATTGATATTTGACAATGAAGAGAATTGTATAACATTACCCTTGATCTCCATCATTTATATATTTATTTTTATTTAAGGAGTGGGATTAATTCTTGATTTTTAGGAGAGATATTGTAAGTGAATATTTATTTGATTGGAAATAATCACTTATTAATAAATTGTATGTTTAAATTTTATCAGATCAAGCGCTTTTATGGACTTTCGTTGTATGTTTTCTTGGGCCTTATTTATTATTAGACCCAAAAAAACATAATCCAGAGTAATCTGAAAGGCCGAGGACAATGCAAGAATCCAATATAAATCTCATCAGAGTCCGGTTAAACATTAATCTGAGAGACCACATTTGATCCTAAATTAAGGCTTTAAGTGAGCCCCTCAAATTTCTAAATGACCCCGACCATACAACTGCTGTAAAACAAAAAAAAATTAAAATATTAACAAATCTTATTAAAAGTTGATATTTGAAACTGTGCTTCTAACGTCTGGAAAAAAAACATAGTGATCAAATCTTTTTAATTTATTGATTGATTGAATTAGTCCTTGTAAATATTGTGCAGATAAAAGATCTCACCAAATCCAAACTTGAAAGTAATGAGTATTTAAATCTATAATCAGAATAAAACTTTCCAAATATAATTTTATTAAAATTTTATATGCTTACACTAATTTATAAAACTCATGGGATTCAATAGGTCGTTAAAGGCAATATGTTATGACAACTAGAAGTTAGTTATAAAAATTAATATGTTATAATTGATTATTGAAGTGAGTGGTTTGTTGGTAAGGATACATCAATTAATTTAATTTGACAATTAAAGTCTCATCGTGGTGGATGGAAAGAGAAGTACGATCATAAAATTGTATTAAATGAATTAATTGGTCACAATAGGGAGAATTGCTAAACACATTCTTTTGTCAAAGTGGCAAAACAGTAACTTCAAAATTTGGACATTATATATTTTAATTTTTTAAAAAGGAGTATTTGAATATAATTTTATAAATTGATATAAAATTGGATTATTTAAACACTAAATATAACATGGAGTTTTTAGGTGGGTGAAATGAAATGAAGCGAAGTTGGCAATATATAATTATAATGCATTTTTGTTAGAAAATGGATAGAGTTGGTTGAGAGGTTGTTTAGTCAAAATGTGTAAAGCTTTTAAAATTTGATCATGCGTCACATTGAAAACAAATTAAGAAATTAAATTTTTTTTTAAAATTTAAATAAAGTGTGAAATTATTTATTATTCACAAAATGCTAAATTTTATTTTTATATTATTACTTGAATTCTAGCAATGTTAAAGTTAAAAACTTCGAAATTATTATTAAAAAATTTTTAATTTAAAGAAATGAGAAAAAAAATAAAAATATCTAATTAATATTTTCAGAAACAATGTATGGTCTAAGAATTGTGTTAGGTGAGAATTTAAAATGTAACGCATGCTATTGTGAAGGGAAAGGATGGTAATAGAGGAATCAACTAAAACCAAGGGTATATTTGTATATATTTTATTTTTATTTAATTTTTAAAACACAATAGGTGTAAAACACCTACTTTTTTATTTTTATTTGATGACTAATATTATTAACTCTTTAACTCTTTTTATTTTATGATAATTATAAACTAAATACATTATACTTTTGCTTGGTACTAACGTGATGTGAGATGAAATCATTAAGCAAACGTATCCAATCCCAAAAAAGCCCTAAAAAGTTTGGTAAACGATAATTACATATTCATACTTAAGTTTAATCTTAATTATCTACTTAGCAATACAATAATATTAAAGGGATCTTAAAGGTTTTATTGGTTAAAAGTTAAAAAAAAAAAATAAATAAAATTGATAACTACCCACATTTTTAATTTGGGTAAAAGTATGATTAAGACCAATATTGGCGGCATAACATAAGCTAGAATAGTTTATCTTTCATAATTGTGATGGAACCTTTGAAAAGAAAATGCAACTACTTTTCAATGAGGTGGTGATAATGAGATCTTTATCAATTGTCATTATGGTAAATAACAATATGATGTTTCAAACTTTTTCATTTTACCCACCAACAAGTCAACATTCAATATGTGCAAGTTTTAATGATGATGGTATGGGTAGAAAATAATACAATGGACGACAAGGTAAGGATTTAGTGATTTGGGATAGTTGTGTTTTTACAATTTCTTTTAATATTTATAATTAATTTTAAAAAGTTAATACATTTTATTCTTTATTTTGCAATTTAAATAAAATTTTTTTGATAAGACTTAAAATAATATTATATTTTTAGAGTTGTAAAGAGATTGAATTTAAATGACTATAAGTTTAAGCGTGTACTTATCAACCTCGGCGATTTGTTCAAATGAAATGACACACTAAAGGTACAAAAAAATAAATAATTATTTAATTTTAAAATTAAAAAAGAAAAAGTCAACAATACTCTTGATATGCAACTAATTGAATGATATTTTAATAATTTAACAAAAATATAAAATATAATTATTAAGGGTATATTTGTAATTGAATTTTTAAGTTGAGTGCGAAAGTCAAAGAAGATTTTTGGGCAACTATATATAGAAATTGGTAGGAAAACAGAATCATTTTCTTTGCCAAGTCGAAGAAAACCAAAACCAGAGAGTGTCCGTGAGGGAAAAATGAATCCCAATTATTAATAATTAGTTGTTACATGTTCTACATCGTTTATTATTAATAATTATATTAATTTTATATTTTTATTAGTTAATAATAATATATTACATCATTTTGTAATAAATGTTTGAAAAAAAATTATATTTTAATATATATATTTTTTTAAATTGTTAAAATTTAATGCTATAAAAATGAGTAAGAGAAATGTGAGGGGTGAGTCTATTTGCACTATAATATTTACTTTGAACACCTTTTCACTCTACACACCTGTAAAAAATTAAAAAATAAATTTTATTTTTTACACCATTATAAATAATATTCAAAAATCTTTAATTAAAATTTTTTATTATGTGTGTTAATTTTTCTTTCTACACTCATAAAAATATTTATCCTACTTAATTTTATATTGAAAAAATTTAATCTAATAAATTACTTCATAAACTACAAAATAAACATAACAATACTATAAACTAATAACTCTTTATTTACTTTTTAGATTTTTTTTTAAATTAAATAGAACTTGATTATGTAAAAAAAAAAAAAAAAAGTCATGCTTATAATTAGAGATAATATTTCATAAATTTAGTCTCAAATAATTTATAAATTTAATTTATAAAAAAGTATCTTTAAACTGTTTGAATCTTCTCAAAAATTAACTTTTTTCTCTATGAAAGTAAAAAATGTTATGATAAATTATGTTGTATCAAAGTGAAAAAAATTAAGGATTTAAAATAAAAAATTATAATTAGATGTATTTTATATTTTGATGGGTGTTAAAAATAATATTTTTTATTATTTAAATTATATTATCTTTACTAATAATTTAAATTAATAATATATATTTTTTAAAAAACTATAAGCATTTAAAAATTAGACTCTAACTAAAGCCATCCAAATGGGTGAATTGAAAAAAACAAAGGTCCCATGACTTGGCATAAACATCCCTCTCTGGTGAAAGTCATCATTAATTGATCATCATCATTCATTGTTTGGGCTGGTCCAAAGCCTATAATATTTATGTTGCCAAACACTTTTGTTTTTTCAAAAGTGCTGCCGTGGTTACGAAGCAATCATATATTCTATATAAACAAGAATAATATAATTAAAAATCTATCCGTTCATCCCATTAATCATTTAATTAATTTGATTGTCTCTAGAATGCAAGTTATTAACTAATTGCAACAAACTTAAGCAAATACTAATCTAGTCACAGGCCATATACCTCACAATAATTATGTTATTTTTAATGATGAAATATTTGAATGTAAATTTGGTATATAGGTTTTTAATAATTTATCACTGAATTAATTAATTAATTATAATAGCATTATTAAGGTTATTATATTAGTTAATTGAGTTGTCTGTTTTAGTCTTATGTGTGTGGATTGATTGTTCATTGGAAGTAATTAGAAAAGAGAATTGAAGCTTCATTCTATATTCCTTATGGAGTAAGTAAAAAATAATATAATTAAGTTGAAATTAATGGATAAGATAAAGAGTAATTTATTTATATCCCACCCCACCTATTTTATCTTTTGAGTTGGCATACATACATGGTTTCTTTCTTTCTTTCATTTCATGCTTATGAGATATTTGGAGGTCCTAGCTAACTAGCCAATTGATGCTTTCATGGGTTCTCTGTGGTGCCCTTCGATTGTTTTACTTTAACTTTCTTAAAGCTGCTATTGGTAATAAAATCTAAAATAAATAAATATGAGTAATACTCTTTTACCTTTCTCCAAATACAGAGTTGAATTTATTTAAAGAAAATTTTAGGTGGGATAACATACTATGTTTATGTTCATTCCATTACTTGTAGTTATGTATGCAATTATTTCAAAATTCAGTAATTATGGTTAATAATAATTAGAAAAAAAAGTTATAATATATATCGTGTTGTTATTAGATAATTTTATTAGAACAATTTAACGTAAATTTTTTTTTTTACTTGTTTGTAATTAGTGATTCAAATTTTATCTCTGTTGTAACAAGGGAGAATTCAAATCCTTACAAACTGTTAGGTTAGTTTTTGCTTCAAATTGAGTCAAAAGAAATTTAGTTTGTTTTATATCTGTGCTAAATCTATAGTTGGAGTGTCTCTCTTTGAAATGACAAATGAGTATATATATCTATATATAACAAAAATTTAGCTAGCTTTAAAAATTTGGATTACATTTATTAACTAAGATTCTAATCATATATTTTTATTTAAATGTTGATCATCATCATCATCATCATCATAATAATAAACTACTTAAATATATATATATATATATATATATATATAATTATTTATTCAACTTTGATGCTTCATCTGGGGGGAATATGATGGACAACTGGATTCTAAAGGCAACCTTATAATTGCTAACACCATAAAAAGTCTTCTTTTTTTTTCCTATTGACTCTTAGACAAATTTCATACTATTAGTTTGTTGATTCATTTCTTTTCTTTTTAAAAAATTAATAACATTGTTATTAATAATTTATTTTATTTTATTATAAAATAATATACTCCATAAAATATATTTTGTTCTAAAAATAAAAAAGGCTTATACTCGCAATTAATTTTTTTTTTTTATTTTAAGACACCCATTTTATTTTTTATTCCAAATTATTGAACTTTCTTAATTGTTGCAAAATTAGATATTTAAAAATTGTTAAATAATATGATAATTCAATTTTTTTAAAATTAATAGTTGTGTTAAAACAAAACATCATATAAAAAGAATACTTCATAGAATAATATTACTCTTATCAAATTTTTAATTTTTAATCTAAATGCTAAAATACTAATTATTATTGTTATATCATATATATGACAATCTTGAACTAATAGTTGCTTCATTTGAATCATTTTTTTTTTGTTATTTTAAAAATAAAATTAAAAATAAATTAATAAAAATAATTTTGAATAAATTTTGTACATTTCTATATTAAAATTTAATATTTAGAAGTGGTTTTAAATCCTAAACCAAGCCTATATAAATTAAAAAAAAATTAATTATTTCGTGCCGTATTAATTTGTAATATATCTTATATAATTAAAGTAATATAAGTCATTTTAAAATGTATTACAAATAAAATGAAATTTAATGACGTGGCCTATTCTTCCGCTGGCCGCGTGTCCCATTATTGATGGTCGTTATTCCAACCGACAAATGGTCGTCACAAGTACTCATCCCCTCATTGGAGACTGATTTATTCTATTTTTGTCTTTTTGTGCCTTATCCTATCGCAACTTTAAAACATGATACGGGACCATGTATAAAAATGAGACATTTTTTAAATAATAAAAATAAATTAATAAAGAAGACATATATTGATAATAATTATAGATTCAATTGATAATATTTAAAATCTAAATTTTAATTATATAAAAATATAATAAATAATAAATTTATTTGCATCGATATTTTTTCACTCAACTTTATCCTAATCTTATTCTAGAAGTAACCTTGAATTGATTAAAATATGTGAAATTTCTAACCTTTTTGTGGAAGATTAGATTCGGTGATCCGGGTTTATGATTTGACCGATATTGCAAACCATCATACCGTGCACATGTAGGTGGACGGTGAAAGGGGCATTCTTTATATAGGCTTTTAGACCTAGTAACAGAACTGTCTTAGAAAGTTAAAGTCAATAATTATATATTATTCATCCCAATTACTATTAATTGAAAGCTAAAATTATATTATGTTATATATATATATAAAGTGTGTGCATATAAACGAAATAATAAAACAAGCCTCCTAGTACGACAATATAATAAATATTAAATTTGTGTATCAATAGCAGGACTTGAAAAATAAATTATTATAAAAACAATAACTAATGTAAATGATTTTTAAAAATAGTATATAATACAAAATATTCATATTAAATTATTATGAATTATAGAAAAAAAATAAAAAAATAAATTATTCTTTACAACTGACCTCGTATTAAAAAAAATATATTCTTAATATAAAATAATAAATTATTATACATTAATGTTTTCTATAATATGTTTGTACGAGCGAGATTTAAACCTCACTCTAATATTACAACTAAAAACTTTTATCAATCCAATCAATTGATACTCTTATTATTAACTAAAACAATTTATAACTTTGGTTATTGTAATCACAATATTTATTGTTAAAACATACGACTAAATTATGGTTGGCGATAAAATAACAATAAAGAAAGAAACTTAATGCAGTAGAAGTATTGAAATCTCTTATGAAAGAAATTTGTCGGTTAAGTCGGTTGGTGTTCTCTAAATCTTAAAAAAAAAAAAAATGTCTGCTTTTCATAAATAAACAAAACAACGTGACTTCCACAATTTTCATATATTAATACCATTTCAATTGTTTAAAATATAAGTCAAATTACGTCATCCAAAAAAATATTCAAATTATTTAAAATTATTTTTTAATAAATATTATTTGATAAATTTTTTCTTAAGTAATATAAAAAAAATGTTGAATTCTCAAGTAAATGTGTTTATAATAGCTGCAAATGTTAAAAAAATGTGTAAATATGGATTTATTTAATTAATAAGTCCATATTTTTTAATATAATATTATTATAATTTAATTACAAAATATAAAATATTTATTAAAAAAATTTAAATAATATAATTAAAGCTTCATTATAAAAATTTATGCCCAGATTACGAACAGCTTCTGATTCAAAATTCAATAATTAGAGAAATATACCCAAGTATAAGGGGGGCATGCCACCACCAACTACACTTTTAAAGGTTGAACGAAAGAAGTATTTGAGACTTGGAGTTTGAACACTCATGCACCATTTACCCGAATGTCTGATTTAACGGGCGTTGAAAATGTGTTCAAAATAAATAAATAAATAAATATATATATATATATATATATGTCAAAATTTAATTTAAACAAAATAAAATCAAAAATCAAAAATAGTTAATAATGATCTAAATATTATTTTCCTAAAAAAATCATTTACATGCATTAAAATTTAAAATTATTACTGTTGATGTTTAAATTCTTCCGAAATAAAAAGCTCAGTATATCACACAGATTTTACTGATATTCTCGAGGATTAGGTGAAGCAATATCTTGTCTCGACCAAAGATTATATGACACTTACCTAAAAATACAGCAAAAAAACTAAAAGTAAAGCCGGCTCACTAGCATGTAAACTCAGATATTTAAATCAGTAAGTGATCAAAGGCATATAAAAAAGAAGAATAACGAGGTAGGATAAAATATTTATACTGTTTACTGACTCGAACAGTTGGGTTTGAAAATATGTAGTATGAAGGATTTTTTTTAGGAGGAGTTCGATGTTGCTAACAAAAAAAAAAATCCCCTTCAAATAACAATTTCAATATTTAGAAAGCCTTTACTTGTTTGAGTATCGGAGAACGGGAGTTTAATTAGATAGTACGTAAAATGGGCGGTCGATAGGTCTTTTTGCCACCCTCTTATTTTGGACTAAGGGACGCAATTAATGCCTGCAACTGTTGATGTAGTACAAAATTTTGAACAAAGAAAAATAAAAAATAGAGTTATCATCTATCCAAATAATGGTGGGATAGATCACCTAAAAATTAGATTCTAAGTTTCGGGATTAATTAAGTGCAGAGAAGGTGTTAAGCACCCTGCAACTTTCGTTAAACAAACGGTTACCAAAAAATATAATGATCTCGAATTTTAAATTTTTTAACTTTTACCCTTATTTACAATTTGTATTAAGAGAAGAGAGAATATTAGAAATATTTTGCCGCCTTAGTTTGTTTAAAAGTTGTTTAACTAAAAGAAAAAAGAATATTAAAAATATTCTACTGTCTCAGCCTTTTTTATTAGTTTTAAAAAATGTTAACCAAGAGAAAGGAAAATATTAAAAGTATTCTTTCATCTTGGTTAATTTTTTTAGTCTTTGTTAACAATAAAATATCATGAATGTAATAAAGAATTAAACATAAATTAAATAACAAGTATATAAATACTAAATATTTATAAAATTTAAATTTAAATAATAATATAAAGAACAAATAG
>JAWDEX010000013.1:3458894-3470536 GCA_035221805.1 Trichilia hirta | reverse complement strand
ATAAAGTAATGCCCTGAACAATATGACACGATTGGTTTTAGGGCATATCTCCAACAGATTCTGTAGCAATTCCCTTTTTACCAATGTTTAAAGGACCCATTTTTTTTTCCTACATTTTTCTAGAAGGATGAATACAATTATTTCCTGTCATATTCGCACGAAATACTTTCCAAGTTTCTTATTCAGGCTTTTAACTCATTTTTCATAAACAGCGCCAACTGTTGATGCCTAAATTTTCTATGGACAAAAAACTTAGCACACCGCACAGATTTTACTATTACTATTAACATAAGGATTATATAAAGCAATATCCAACTTCAAAATTATTGACTCCAGAAACTACTTGAAATCAAAAAGAACGAGTTAGGAGTGAAGCCAGATTATTGGCATATAAATTTCGACGCTCAAATCAGTGTATTATCAAATATCAGGTAAAAGAGAGAATAAAATTAGAATATTTTTAATTATTTACCGACTCAGGATAGTGGGTTCAGGAATATTTTTGATGAGGGCTAACTAGCGTTAGCGAAACTCCGTTTTTCTCTCTAAAGGCTAGAAAAAGAGAAAGATTCCTGTTCATGTAGCGATTCCACCATTTATAGACGTTGACACGTGTAAATATCAGAGAACGAGAACTTAATTAGACAGAATATGACATAATCATCTGGCAGATTCTTTCACCACTTTTTTATATCGGATTAGAGTAATATAATAAATATTTGCGATTTGTAGAATAAGATGCCTCTTAATATGATAGGATGTTTAAGTATTTTTTAGGAAAGTATGTTTATTTTTTTATTTAATTTTTTTATTTTTAAAATAATGAGATTATACCATTTTAATAATTAAATTAACAGTCGAAAAATGAAAAAATCGAAAAAATTGAGGTGATAAGGTCGAATAAGATCGCCTATGCAATAAAAATTGAGAATGAAAAATATGTTGTCGATAAAATGCATCAATAAAAGGCAACCGTTGAAACTTTGATAAGAAAGTCGATGACGTTCAAAATGTCTTTCTTTTGTTTTGCTTTGTTTTCTTTTTTTCTGACTTTCAGTCCTATGGTTAAGTCAAATTCAAAAATCGAGAATCAATAATGTCAGTCAGAACCACAACTCTTATTAGTTTCAACTTCTCCTACCAATATGTGATGAATAAATTGACTGGAGAACTGCAAATTGTGGATGTCAATGACATGCTCAAAATACGTGTCTCGAAAATATTTTTTTATGCATCTATTAATTTTATTTTTATCAATTACTCGATCTTAAATTTGGACAAATTTGTTGGAGCCTCTTCGTAACAACGGTTGGGTGCAGTCTTTAATCACTAAGCAACTTACGGAACAATCCTGTTGTTACTCTTTTTTTTTTCATCATTTTTTTGCATAATAAATCAAGAGTACACAATTAATACCACACTCATATAAGACAACAAAAATTAAGGTTAAAATATTAATAAATTAAAGTAATATTCACAATATCAAAAAATTATTAAGATAATTTTTACAAGTATTAAATTATTAAATCATTAAAAAATTGAAATTGAAATTAACAAATCTTTAACATAATATTAAAGAAAAATAAAAATTTTTAAAAATTAAAAAAAAAATAATTTATTTGGCCTGCTGATTTTGTGCTCGATATCTAACTTTATTCTTGTATTTCGTTGAATAGTTTCAGTGTGCATAATCACAAATTTTATACTCACGAACCATTTTGTTCGGTTTTTCCCCGCAATTTAGAAACACATTATATCAAATTCATGATACAAACGAAATCAGCTCAAAAAATTAAACAAAATTAAATAAAATATATATCTAAAGGAAAAATTACACAAATATTGGGAAAAACACGTACCAAAATAAAAGCTCATCGAAAATGGAGAGATGTTGGATAGAGGTGAGGACGTTGGACTCGCGTTAACAGAATGACTTAAAGGTTGAATTTTGAAAGCTCATGGTCTCAGTTCACTCTTTCAATTTTGATTTTACTAAATTCTTGTAAAAACAATTGAAAATAAATCAAGAAGGAAATATTTTAGCTTATTGGTAATTACTACAAGATAGAATAAGATTATTTTTATTTAAAATAATTAAAAAAAAATAAATTTTCATGATCATATTTTTCATTTTTATACTTAATTTACTAAAATTTTAAACTTTTATATAAATTATTTTAAATTTTAAATTATTAATTAAGTGAATATATTGTTACGGAATAAGTATTATAGAGATCGATAAAGAAACGGTGCGTTTTAGCTCAGTAAGACTAGAGAACATTTTAACCACAAAAACAGAGTAATCGAAAAGAAGCACGGTGATTCTAGAGACGACGGCGAGCTAGCGAGCGCGATGAGCGGAGCTGTAACCTCAGCAGGGTACTTAGCTAGGAGAGCGGCACAGAAGGAGAGGGTTCGGATCCTCTACCGACGTGGTCTCAAAGACACTCTCAATTGGGCCGTCCATCGCCACCTATTCTACAAAGATGTACATTCCTCCCATTTTCTATCATCAAATCTTATCCTGAATAATACTTAATGTCAATTCTCTAACATCTGATTCTTGATTCATATTTCTGACCTAGGCCGACGGTCTCCGACAGAGGTTCGAAGCAAACAAACATGTGGTGCATTTTCATTTCTCATCAGAATATTATGTTTTTGATTTCTGATTTTTTTTTTTATTATTAGTGGTATTCTGTTGGAAATTTAATCAGTAAAATAATCGATTTTATGAAAATGTATTGGGGAAAAAAGATATATGGTTTAGGTTAAGAGTGAAGAGCTTTCAATACTGGATTGTAGGAATGAAAGTAGAATTTACTTGTAGATTAGAATGCATTTTATTTGATATATGTTTTTATGAAGTGGTTTGACTAGGTAGAAATATTCTAGCGTGTCAGGACGCTTACCTTATGCTGCATCCCATATAATTATATGATTCATTGTGAGTAGAATTGATTTGCTTGATTAACAGAACAACACTGCATGACGATGTTGCTCATTCACCACTATAACTTGAGCAATGTTGCCGCTGGATTATTATCCTTAGTTAGGAATACATTGAAGGAATTAATTTTGTAAAAAATGTGTTTTCTGCTGATAAATATGAAAGGAGCTCAGCTGATTGTTCTTGATTTGCTAACATATAATCACAGATTTGCCCAAAATTAAAAGAAAAGACTAGAATATAACAAAATGACTTCTTATTGAACACTTATTGTGAGTCCATCTTGTTGCAAAGTGATGCTAATTATTCTGGAGTATCATAAATCATGCCGTTGAATAGACTAAATAAGGTGCAATACTTACAATAACCACCCTATTTGTTCTTCTCTTTTTGTGGATTAGTGATGGAATGTCATATTCCTCTTGTTTAATGATTCTTATATGACCCTTGTGTCTCAGAACTAGCATGGATGGTTACATGCTTTACAAGTTTGATTATTGTCTGTTGCGTATACTAGTTGCAGTTGTGGCATTGACTATTGGGAGCTACATATATAATTCTGGTCATGACCGCAACACTCAAATGACAGCTTAGCTGTGTGTCAAATTGTGTTCCTTATATTCACAGTCTATTTGGTAATGTTTCTTTTGGGTATATGCAGGATGACCTTGACACAATTGATAGAATGATAGATGAAGCTGAATCATCATATAACAAGTGGCGGCACCCTGATCCTTATATTGGTAAGTGATGTTTTACAGGCTCTAGTAATTAAAAATCCTTATATATCTGCTGACTTTTTCTTTCATGAGAACTGAGAATTGAAGCTATTAGGTCAGGAAGTTTGACCGGATTGCGTCAGTAAGAACTGATGAAATTGTTTGCTTACATTTCAAAGATATAGAAAAGATGTAGAAAATTATTGAAGGAGATTCGTCTTATAAAAAAGCACTTAAGGAATTCGTAAACTTATTTTGGGAATTTCTTTTGTTTGTTGTTCTTTTTGAACGTGTAAAATTTGTGGGAAAGGTGAGCAAGTGTAATGATGCTTCAATTATACTAGACGCACCATTTTTATGGCTCGATGTTTTTATGTATGAGATTAAAGCCCAGTGGCTCATTTTCCTCAATTTGCTTTTTCATTTTCCTCGAGTTGATTTACATACATTTCCCTCATTAAGCTTTTACCTTCATAGGCCATTTGAAGGTTATTTGAATTGGAGAGTTCTGTTTTAGTTTGTTGCCTTAAAAAGATTGCTTAGACTTTATTTATTGTGGGAAAGGATTTTGATAAATCTTTGAAGGTAATTAGTGCAGAGCTGTCACCTTATCATCAAAGTTAGATGTAGTTTTTAGATTTTGATTGGCATTATGATGAAATTATATTGTTTTGTGCAATTTACTCCTTTTGCTGCAGCTTTCTGATAGTAATTTTTGAAATTTGATGGTGCTTGAGGGGTTTGGATCTAGTGGCTCAAGAATGACATGCATTGTGGTGGTTCAAAAGTATACCAATAGGAGAAAAGAAATCTATTATGTAATGAATATGCCATACACGAGTTGTGTGAAGGTCTTGTATTTGAAATTTCTTTATAATCCACATCCAAATCTTTCATCCATTCTTAGGAATTCTAGTTTGCGACAAGCTGTCAAGCTCCACTCTTTTCTGCTTATTTTCTCAAATAAACAAATTAAATTTATTATGCTGCTTGCTTTTCCTTGTAAACAACATGAGAATTCATGTTGGTTTATAAGAGAAAGGCATTCAATTTTTGTGAATGTTAAGTTTGTACTTGTAGTCCTTTGAATTTTATTAATGTTTTTGGACTTAATTGATTATTTGATTGTGAGAAAGTGCGATGCTTTCTCCCATGGCACTTTCTCCAGCTCTAGATCTCCTCTGTGGTTTTTGAAGCTCATTTATGTTATCTTAGTGCAGTTCCTTGGGCTCCTGGTGGTTCCAAGTTTTGTAGAAACCCAACTCCACCTTCTGGGGTAATTTATCATAATTCATTATTTTGGCTTATCTTTATCTACCTCTTCTTCCACATGTTTATTGAATTATTTTAACAGGCATGGACTATCACATTTCATGCACTTATATTGCAGTTGCATAATCTTCTTACCAAATTTATGACAAATTTAGTGATATGGCTGATCCTTTACATATGCTTCAGTTCTATCACGTTTCGTGCACCTAAACACAATGCATTGACACAATTTTCTTTTGAAAATCAAATAAATTTAAAGACATGGTTAATCCTTATGTTTCAGTTTTGATAACTGTTTCTTATCCATTGCTGATGTTTTGTTCTTGATGCAGATTGAGATAGTATATGACTATGGTAAAGAAGATAATGACTAAATCGCACATTTTGACCGTGGCAACAAATAAAAGGTTTGTACTATATTTGGCTTTTTGAGATTTTTTATGAAAGTAGATTGTAAATGAAATTATTTGTAGCTTGTTGCTGTATTGTTTCGCCAGTGGTCAACAACAACTGCTTTTGTCTCTGTTTGGCTGTCTGTTTGCACCAGAAGATTGTGTTTTCAAGGCAGGTGTTAGGTTAACTTAGATGTGAGTTTTGACGTAGCAAGTCCTGGTATGTGACTTAGAGAAGTTGTACATGAGGATGACCCGTTGTTACTGCATTCCCCTTGAGTATTTTCTGCTCCATTTAGCACTTCAAGAACAATAGTAACCTCCATGATCCAACAAGTGTTGCATAGTGTATTCCTTTGCTAACTTTCTTACTGCTGCAGGTTGATACGATCCATGACTGAAGATTTTCAAGGCTGGCATTCTGTTATCTGTTTTTCAAGTGAATGCAATAACTGTAGCTTCAGTAACTTTCTGAGATGTTCAGTCGCTTCTTTTCGTTGTGCATCTGGTTTTTCTTTGAAAGAACCTTTTGACTCAGAAATATCGTGTTTGGTGATATGACACAAAAGCATGAATACGAATACTTTTTTTTTTTATTCCTTGAAAATAAATTACATCTTTGCATTATTGAATTTTCATTTGTCTGTATAATTCATAGTCTGGGCTAATAAATTTGATTTTCAAATAATTTTTTTTTCTTCAAAATGCAATTTTTCTTACGGAGTATGTAAGAAAATAAGGTATTCTCATTTGAAGTAATTTAGTGTGTTGTGTTTCGTTATTGAATCAATAGTATAATATGTTGTCATAATTTGTTACAAATTATATTAATGTTGTTGAAAATTTATTGTTGAAACGTAATTAAACAACTCTTCTCAAACCAGCCATTTCATCTACATTAAAAACAAATATATTATCCAAAATATAATACTATTATTTATAGACGTCAATATATTGTTATTGTTATTATTAAAATTAGAAGGGTACAAATTCATAAAAATCCTCAACAAAACCATTCAGAAGAAACCAACCAATCTACTGGTTAAGAAAAGGGAAAATCAACGTCATATTAGTGCTTTGAGGTAAAAAAAAGGTAAGCCACTTCTCTTAATCTTCATTTTTACTTTCTTTTATAATAAATAATACATCGAATATTGATACAATTAATATCAATAAATCCCAACATTAACAAAACTTGTATTCCATCTAATGATTATTATTTTTCATTCTACCATAGCTTAACAAATCTATATGATACTTTGTATCCTCTTATACGCAATATTAATATCAGCAAAATATAAACGAGGGGGACAAAAGTAATTTTTGATGAAAGGAATCGACTTCTGTTTATTGAATTATGGGCTAACAATATGCATTCAATTGAACAAAAATTTATTTAATCTTCCTGCCAAAACTTCGTAGAATTTATATACCCATCTTTAGTTATTAGTGGTTCAGTATTCATTACTCGAGAGAAGAGGTCCCCTTTTAATTTTAATGTTGAGCCTTGAGAGGGAAATCCGGACAATAGTAATTTGAACTATGATCAGTTCGCCAAACTATAACTGCATGAACATATTAATAAGGAAAGATAATTCTCTTTTTCATGGTTTTCATGCCTAACTCTCAGAAAATCAGACTTTTCTTTTTCAATAAATCTTGCGGGGTTTAGTTTTATCCACATTTCCATCTCCGCTAAATTTACATCTTTCAATTCCCTTCAGTATTTCTTTCTCCCTAATTTTCTTTTGAAGATTTACTATCTAAATGTTACATTAAGTTGGATGATGATGCAGCAAAGGCAACGACTATGCTTCAAGTTGTTGCTCGAATCATTCTCTGTGATCACAACATCCATGAATGTCAGATAGAGGCTTGCAACTGAACCTAAAAGAGATTGCAAGTATTACTTTCTGGCGATTGCAATTGCAGTTCTCAGTATCATCTTTGGCTGCCGGTAATTTTAGAGCTAGCATTGGATTTGTTGCAACAGTTGCAGCATTAAGAGAAACGGTAATAGACAGTCTTAGGGTTGTCAAGCAGAAGATTAATCTTTTGTTTAACACTGTAGTTATGTTCATATCTTCAGCCACTTGTACTTCAGTATTTTCATCGTTTGCACGAGACTAATCCTGCCTCAGGGACCACGTTCAAGTAATAAGAACACATATTACTTCTTATTCTACATTTGTGACCCCTCATAAAGGTTGCAAGAAATGCTTGTATCTACCCATCAGAAGTTTTACTTGCTACGGAAGTCTTCTCATTACCAGGACATTCAAGTTTATACTAACGACTCACAATGACCTACTCACTCATCTATTTCAGCTTCATTACATGCTAGTTACTACTATCTGAATATAATAACCACAGTACATACAGATACAATTGGTACCGGATAGGCAAACAATCATATTATTTGATGAATATACATACCATGTCAAACTCGAATTTGAACATATTTTTGATAATTAAACCAACGATTCAAGGTCTCTATAACTGTTTAAGCTGACCTCTTCAATATATAATATCTTATTCCATATCTTATGCAAAATCATGAGCCATCAATGTCATAAACATTGGATGCAACTCCGTTTGATATTCTCTAGTAAAACATTCAACACCCTCCTGTTTACTTTGTCAATATGCATTCTAATGACACAGAAACCTAGAACAACTCTATTCCTCATCTTCTCCATCAATACTTGTATTTGGGTTAGGAATTAGCACCCGTATAAACACTCCTATTAGGGTTTTACGAAGCACATACATTAAAGGATTATCATATAACTACCTTCATGGAAATCTCATTCTATTTTTGTTCAACCCAAACTATACCTTACATTCCCTGGTTAACAAAGCAGAATAATACGTTTCAAATGCTAGGAAAACAACATCAAAATTTCACAAACGAAATCATCATCTAGCTTGACATAAAAATAGCAATAAACAACACAAATTCATTCAAAATTCATCATAAATGTACACATTACTTTTAATCCCACATAAAATCCTAGCTCCAATAATAATTAAAAACTATTATTACATATAGAGAAATAAGAAAAAAAGCCTTAAATGAGCTTGAAAGGGAGAGGCCAAGGAGTTGACCTGGGAACCTCCACCTTGTCCTTGATCCGCTCTATCATCTTCTCTTTCTTAGGCCGAGATTTGCCGTACGATCCTTTGAATCTCTTGCCTCTCTTCGTCTTCTTGTCACCCCGCCCGCACACGATCGGAGCCGCCGCCTCCGACGACCACGATAAAGCTGATGGTAGAGCTGACGGCCGAGGTGTCATCAGCAACCGTCGAGCTACTGCACCGCACCACTGCATCTATCACCAATTTGCTCTTTTCTCCCCTTTCGCTGCTTAGTACTGGTAGGCGGAAGTCACCCTATGCCAAGCAACCCATGAGAAGAATGAGGCCCGACGAAAGGTACAAGTTTTGGGACTCAGTATGGGCCGGATAGGGGACCAGTGTTTGGGCTCTTCATGGGCTAGTCTATTTGTAATTGAATTTTTTTTTTTTTTTTTTTTTGTTTTGTTTTTAAGGATAGGTTGAATAGGTTCATGAAATGATGTATAGATTATATTAAAGTTATAAATTAGTTTTCTGAATATTTTTCGATGAGTTTATATATACATATATATATATATATTAAAATAATTAATGCACTGTTCTTATTTATAAATATTTAAGCATAATCATGTTTGTAATTTAATTTTTTTTAATTGATAATCAAAACTCATTCCAAAATAAAATGATAATTTGGAAGAGGTTTAGAGATGATATCCTTGCAAGATAAGGAGTCATCCAACAGAATTAATTCAAAAAATTTGGTGATTCAAATGCTGGAATTAACTAAATAACTGTATCTGAGTTTGTTTAATAAATCGAAACGAAATGGGTGATGGATACTGGATATGGCGTGTTAGTTGTGGTGGCTTTAAATCAGACACAACAATGACATATGAAAACGTCAATACAATACAATTACCCTACGCTATTCTTAATCTTGCCTTCGATATCTTCAACTTTTATCACCAAACACACAAAAGCGCATTGATGTGGAAGAGAGTGAGAGGTTGAAAGCAGAATAATGGAACTCTGGTGCATGAGTTGGCAATTGAGGTGGTCACAATCCACGTCCTCTTCTATTCAGTGTTCTTCTCAACTCTTTTTTGTCAGTATTGTTATGCTTAGTAAAAATGAAGAATTGCAAAATCAAACATTTATACAGAATTCCAAAAACCAGAAAACTACAACTATTAATTATGCTAATAATTCAAAAAAAATAATAATTATTATACAATAAATGACATAAATAAAAGTAGAAAGAATACAAAATTTAATATAAATATTTTTGTTCTTAGACGCCGCAGAAAATCCCATATCTTTAATTTTGCATATAGTGCAAAAGTTTTGAATTAAATTACAATTATTCAAAATATTTGGCAACAATACAAATACTCAAATATTTGAGCCAAAACTAAAAATATTTTCAAAATTTAAGCTCTTTTATAAATACCTAAAAGATACAAGGTATAAAAGAAATTAATTTAACTAATGGGTCTTTGTTAATCAAAATTCTAGGAACCTTAGCAAAAAAGGCCAAATAGAAGAAAAGACTATTCATGTGGTGTCAAATCCCAAACTAGGATGTAGAATTAAGGTTTTCCTAATTTTGTATTTAATTTTTGACGTAGGATTGGCTAATGAGCCTATTTTTAATAAATCTTTACCTTGATAAATTAGCTTATCCCAACTAAATAATTCTTTAATTTTTTCGTTAGCTTTGACAAAATTTTGCGATGCCACCAAATATACTAAATGGCTCCATCAAACTCTCAAAATGTCGACCAAGCCTAAATAATAATTGAACTTAATTACTGACACCATCTTAATTAATATGTTTGCAAGATTCTTAGAATTTTAATCTTTTAAAATAAAATCCTTTCTTTATCAATGATTTTTTGACAAAATAATATTTGATATTACTATACTTAGTACGAATATAAAATGCTAGATTTTTTACTAAGTGAATAGTATTTTAACTATCAAAACAAATAATAATATTTTTCTCATCAATTCTCAATTCTTTCAACAATCCTTGTAACCAAACACTTTTTTTTTATAGCTTCTATAACTGCCATATACTCTACCTTTATAGAAGACAAGGCAATTGTAGACTATACAGTAGATTTAGTTCATTTGAGCTCTTGCAAGAGTGAATATAGATCTATTAATTGATCGACGTTTATCCAAATTATCGGTATAATTAGAATCAATATAATCAATAACATATGACTAAGTGAATCATCCTATTTAAACATCAAACCAATATCTATAGTCTTTAATAAGTACTATAGATCTATTTCACTGCCTACTGATGTTTTTTTCTAGGATTATACATATACTTGCTCACTATTCTAATTGCATGTGAAATGTTAGGCTTTATACATACCATTAGATACATAGTTATGTATCGTATTAGAATATATGACCCATGACATATACTCACGTTTTCTATCAGTACTCGGAGATAACAATGCATTAAGTTTCAAATAAGGAGTAAATTGGTTAATTATAGGTTTTAACTATTTTGTCATATCAAAATGTTATAAGATCTTTTTTAGATAATACTTTTGAGTCAAACAATCCATATTATTCTTGTTGGTATATGCACTAAGATCCAATAATGATTTTAGATATTTATTGATTATGTATCATGATATTATTATATTAATATATTTGATTCTATTATTACATATCTATGTTTTTATATAAATGTAATAATGCCCTTAAAATAGCTGGTTTAATTAGTTAAGTACTATTTTTAAATGTCCCTAATCAAGTATTATTGTGAAATGGTAACAATAATACGTGAAGATTAGTATGTGTAGTGACTGATGACAACATGAGATGTGTCATGATATGAGGTGAACTATTGTATTGGACTAACTCGATATGAGAAAAATTACATGGATTATTAAATGAGTGTTATAAGTAATTCTCATAGTGATAATGATGTATATGATCCTTCGACTTGAGATCATCATGGTTTCCAACATTATGAATAATATAGTTTAATATTTTAAATGTTATTTGTAATAAGATTGACTATAAAGAAAATACTTAGCTATGTTATGAATAATGTAGTGGGATGTGCTTGATCAAGATGAAATTTGTCCCTCCTATATAATAGGAGTGATATCTTTGGGCCTCTTTGATTAGATATGATTATAAAATACATGGCCGTGCTCAAATGAATCGATATGTGATATTGATATCATTTAGTAAGATAATTAT
>JAWDEX010000013.1:3433937-3447442 GCA_035221805.1 Trichilia hirta | reverse complement strand
TTTTTTTTTTTTTTTTAAACATGATGCAGAATCTTGTATAAATACCAAATATAGTCAATGACCTTGCCTTTGACTAACACAATACATTTGGCCAGATTTGTAGGGAATGGGAAGCAACAACCCTCAAAGTGAATAAGGATGTAAGATTAGTATGTATTGTCATTGGCGTTGTTCTTGCTAAAGATGGTCATGCTTTAGGTACGTCTGATCTTCAGAGTCTCATAACGTCAGTTCTTCTTAAATGTGTCAATTGATGGTTGTAAATTAAATGTCTCAGTTATGACCAATCTAGAAAGTCTTATGTGACTTATAGAAAAATTGTTAAATATTTGCCAAAAGATTATAAATGAAATGTATATTGCTTCAACTAATAAAGATAATGAAATATATAGATGCTCAACCTTAATCTCAACCAAATAGTTTGTAATTTATTTGTTCTAACTGATGACAAGATCGATACTCATACAGTTTTAGATAATACTCTTGAAAAGGCTTCCTTCTGGTACTACATATGTAATTACAATGGTATTTACTCTTGTCCTCCTACACACCATTCGATCAGCAATGTGGAGGAAATTTTTCTGTGAGTTTGCTTCATATAGGTATTCTTAAATTCTGATCGTAGTGCTCCTTGGTATAATTTCCCTATCAATTCTGCACTAAGATTAATATAGAGGAATGCACTGAACACGTCCAAATATATGTCGAAACTGTCTGAAAAATGTGGTCTTTTGTACAATCCTCTGCCAAAGCTTTAAATATTTGCTTATTTTTCTAATTGTGTAGGGTATTGTGGATTCACTTGGAGGACATAGTGAACCTGACATATCAAGCTCTATCTGATCTATTTTATCAAGGTAATTTTCAATTGATCGAGGGCTAATTGCAGCAATGTAACTAGTTAACTTGTATGAGATATCATGTTTGGTTTGCGCTTGCAAAAATATACATAGATAACTTCTTATTTTGAATTTTCATGTCAGATTACATTTTTAAATGTAAGGTAGTGATGCTAAAACCGGCCTAGATTATATGGGCACTTATCTATTGGTGTGGCGCTTGATTTCTATAAACCAGCTTGATCACATAACCATAGCTTTTCATCGATTCAAAAATTTTTGAACACTGTTACTCTCTGAAGAGTTCAGGTGTTTAATCAATCGACTAGTATTTCTTTTACTTGTACTGTATTTAATTTATTGACTAGTATTTCTTTTACTTCTTACTGTAAACTGTCATGATTCTCGAAGTCACTACTAGATGACAATTATGCTTCCCAAACTTCGTTATTTTGATTCATTTTATTTCATTGTAGAATCGTTTTGCTTTCTGTTCGTTAGGAAACTCCTTTCTTAGGCATTGCTATAACTGAACTCAGTATTGGTGGTCAAATGTTAGGTTTCATAATGGTACTGCACCAAACCCTGTTAGAATGGCTGAGATGTGTGAACATTTGGTCAATGTCTTTGGCTGCCAGTACCGAGCTTTGCCTTAAAAGCAGTTCTTGGTGAAGGTGCTTCTGTGGTAGAATGTCGTTGTCTTTTACGTTGATAGCGCATTCCTGTTCTCGCATCAATACAGTCTCTTGAAAACATATTATCAAACTAATTGCAGGTTCTTGAAGGACAAAAGGTGGTGCCTGCTAGAGCCACAGAATTGGGTTTCCCATTCAAATACCCCTATGTGAAGGATGCACTGAAAGCTATTCTCTCTTAAATGGCAATATATGGCTCTTTTGATTGAGGTCCTTGAGGATATTAACTCTTTTCCCAACATCAATCAAAAGAAAGAGATATTAGTCACCAGGTCAAGTCATATTATCATTTGCATGGGGACTGGGGGTTGATTTTTTTGTAGTTTTGGCTGAATGACTTTTTTACAAACACTTCGTCTCAAATCTGTTGACAATGCTTTGGCATACGTCATTAATACTATACAGATTCATAGCCTTTGTGGCAAATATTATGATGTTTACCAATGGACATGCTCACTCTTCTTTTTCTTCCCTCCTTTTCTTAATCGAATCTCGAATTTGAAAATGATTTGTTGACTAATGACTCAAAATTTCAAATTTTATTCTTCATAGGGATATGTTTGTAACTGTTGTGATTCAATTTAACTTTGAATGTCTGACATGTAAAGTTATTGGTAAGTGTCATAGCCTTAATCATGAGAGCTAATCTAAGGCTAGGATGCCACCTTGATTCTAGTGAAGAGGAGGCTAATGTAGGCGGGTGATGGCACACATAAAGGTGGTGATGGCTAACAGTCAACAAGAGGTTTGGTTGTGTTGCCTTAATCATGAGAGCTAACTTGAAGCTAGGACGGCACCTTTGTTCTAGTTAAGGGGTTAATGTGGGCGGGTGATGGCACACATACAATGTGGTGATGGGTGACAGTCAACGAGAGGCTTGGTCGTGTTGTTGGTGCAGCACGATGGGTGTAGCAGCAGCAAAAATAAGATTAGCATCGGCTATAGGGATAGCACATGCAAGATAGTGTACGCACAAGAGCAACACACTATGTGCGTGAGAGTAGCACAACGTAGGGTAGAATAGTAGACAACTGAGGTTACGTGTGTAGCACAGTACATGATAGGTGTGCGTGGAGGTTAAACATGCAGCAAGGTGTAGCAAGCGTCTAGCATGCACAGGGTAATGCAGGGCGCATAGGAGTAGCACAGGGCACATATGCGCATAGCACAGTGGGCAGATAATGTGCAGCAGAAGAAGAGGGATTTCGTACAACTACATCTAGAAATGTGCCACTCAATGGGGGGTTTAAAAGATTCATAGGGGTCTAAAACTCACTCGCAGAAAGTTTTAAGATGTTCCGAGATGGCACGAAGCTGTACTAGTGATGACTTTAGTCTAGTTATTGAATATGAAATCACTTGTTAATAGAATAGCTAGTTTTGTCAGAATGCTATACTCAAGGAGAAGTATGAGTTTGAGTATGATTACACCACTTGCTAGCAGAGTTAGGTTAATACACTCCTAAGCAAATTGCAAGTGGAACTTTAAGTTGGGAAATTCAAGGCTAAGGCAACACCGTAGATGGATTGAGAGTGCAGCATGGTGAGCTCTAAGTGGCTCAAGAAAAACTTCGTCAAGAATCTGTGTTCCGGATGTCATGTAAATGCTACATAGCCAACACGTAACAGTTGAAATAACAGGATGAACATTCGGACATGCAAAAGACACGGCTGTAAGAATTATTTTAAGCTTCCTTTTCTTTTCCTTTTTTTTTTTTTTCCCTTTGGATTCTAACAAATATTTTAGCCATTCATAATCCAAATAGTTATAAATCAATTCTATTTTTCTTCATCTTGACATGATAAACTAAAGTTGCATTTTCCATAATACAACCATATCATTGGAGTTCGGTATTTTCCCTTGATCCACAGAGGACAGGCAAAAGGCATTGATAACCTAAAGGCAATGAATGCTGATCGTCCAAAATTATTGATCAACCTTTCAGCGAGTACTTCTTCCCCGTAAAAGCCTGGAACTTTGGCTCCTCGTTCTTTTGAGGCTCCTGTTTTTTCTCTTTTCCGGCTTCCTGAAGTAGGGAATAAACAACATATAGGTTAGCACTTTGTATCAGCATCTCTTCAACCACCAATTATGGACTAAGTGATCCAAGCATGCAGCAGAGAAAAATGAAAGATAATGTAAAAGAAAGCACCTTTGGTGTTTCCTTTGGAGTGTGACCCGCATTTGATCCAAACACGAGTTTTCCTTGAGACTGTCTTGCTGTATTCTGTGAACTAGACCCTGCAGTTAGCTGTCCAGTACCATTAATAGAGGCAGGTTGCTTATCTTTGGACCCAGCAGAAGCAAGTGGAGGAGGCTGATAGGACAAAGGTTTCCCATCCAACCGTCTAGCTGCTCCAGTAAAAGGGCTGAATTTTGGTTCAGTCTCAACTGCAGTCACTTCTACATGAATAAAAGAGATGGATCACTTGTTGCAAGGAACGAATAAATATTTTATTGCATATTTAAAGGAATATCCACTAAATCACAAGTCTCATTGCATGGAATTCTCACCTTGTGTCGAAGCCTTACTTGAAGCAGATGGAATGGGTTTTTCAGGTTCCTTGTAGTCCAGAGGAGGAGCAAAATCCACCTCACAGTCTGTCTCAATGATGCTTATTGCATTAGAAGGTTTTGTCTCTATAATGTCAATGTAATATTTCTTATTGTTATATGCTACCATAATACTGTCCCCAGTGGTCAAGCAGGAATAATTCCTTAGTGTTGTCTCCAAGCTGTGGGAGAAAGATGTTGAATGATATAATAGGATATCAAACATCTAAATAAACCACAAATTACAGAGAACAGGCATATGCAGTGATGTCAAAATTAGATATCAGCCAGATACACCACAAGAATAGTAGAGTAAAAAAACAGGAAACGGCTTGATAAGAACACAGCAGAATCAGAAAAAAGAAAAAATATATGGCTTCCACAGTTTCACTTCAAGAATCTCCTCTGTTTCCAAAATCATAAATCAATAATCAAATCAGAGTTTCTTGTCTTAAGAAATAGCTGAAACCAAAAAAAAAAGAAGTGAACTCACATGGCTTTGGGATTAGAAATATCCAAGAAGTCCTTCGTGTGAGGTTGAAGTTTAACATATGTTCCCTTTGGAAGCGTCACATTTTTCACACGCACAATATCTCCCTCTTGCAAAAGCAGGTTCTCCATCATCTAAACAATAACAATGTCAATTAAAAAAACAGGAATCAATTAACTCAAAGATGTTTTTGTAAGTTAAAATGACATCACTCCAAAATTCTACGGAAATGCACAGACACTTTTTTAATCCCTACCCAGTATGGCATATAGATCATGCCTTCCTCTGCAATGAACTCAAGAACACCACAGTGAGAGACTCGCTCAACAGCACTATTTCGAAGCTCAAACAACATTGGATAGTCAATATGCAAAGATGCTGCAAAATTTTTTCTAACATTAGCATCCCAGATATGAGATCATTAAAATCACAAGTTAATTGAAACTCAAAAATAAAATTCAGTTGAAATAACTAACCAAGGCGATCAAGGGCCGAGGGAGGCATTATAACTGAAAAACATAAATAGGGAATAGATCAGAAAAGTAAAATAGAAAAAACAAAAAGCAAAAAACTTAAACACTAAAAGCTATTGAGCTGAGAGACTCACTTTTATCACCACTTTCAATTTGTGGCTGCATGATAGTTTACAAAAACAAGAAAATAACAATAGTAAGTAAATCAGTTGCAAGTTGAAAAAAATATAAAATAGAAAGGAAGTGCAATTTCTTTATACAGAATATGTACCCTAAGGACACATAAACAATTCCATAAGCACAAATACTACATCTAATTTTAACTGTCGCTATAAAAAACAGTAAATTCAACATATATAAGATGAGAAAGGAATTCCTACCTTTTCAATAAAAGAGGCAGGGTAACATCGATAACTCTGCTCAAATGATGTGCCATGATATCCATATCCATCAAAAAACTGCAACATCATTAATAAACTAATCAATCATATTAAAAGAGTCAGTGATGACGACATTGATTATCCATGGGAATTCCCATGAAAAACTAGACACACTCAATTGCTTCGGAAATCACACAGTAAACATATTAATATATTACACCTTAAACCATCCAAAAAGCTTTGATTATGTACCAAAAAAGAATCTAAGTGAAATACAGTTGCAAAAGCAGCAATATCTAGGCCCGTTTGTCAGTTCTAATTAGCACTCCGTAAGTACAAAATTAAGAAATGGATAAGTATATATGTGTTTGGCTATTTCTTTAAAGCTGCTTATGAAATTGAATTACTTAGCGGTGATTTTTAAACCATTAGTTACATACTAACTAAAATGACACTTCGAGTGCTTTACAGGCAACATTAGGCATTTTAATAATTATTTTTAAAATTTTTTAGAAAAGGCTAAAATGCATCAATACGTGCTTGTGCACTTTAGTGCCTTTTCTTTGGTACTCCCAAATGGACCCTTAGATGTAGTTTGTTTCATCTGTTTAATGTCTCCAAATCATCTCTATTTGGGTTCCATAAATAATTTCTCAAGAATGTAGAATGCTCTCTAAAACAGTTTGCTGCTGATCCAATCCTTTGAAGAGTGAAATCCTGAATCAACAAGTAAATCAAGAAGATAGGGGCATAGTGCGGAATCTATGACTACATATGACTTTATCTAACGTGAGCTATAGCTAAAAGAATACAAAGAGTTGGCTCCAATTCAAAGTAAAGTGTGCTTCAAATGGAAAAAGGGCAATAAAATTTGGCATAACTCAGCTTTGAATCTCACCAGGTGTATTGACCAAAAACGTCAAGACAATTACATGCAAGACTTCTGGAGAGGAGTGATTTTATGGTTGCAACGAATATAAGAATCTGTGTGACTTTATAAAGGATTGAAGGTCAACAAGACAAAGAAAGAAAAAAAATCATGCAGCAGAATTTTTGCTTTGGAACTAACAACTCGCATGCATGTATATAAAAGAAAATGCATTCGCATTCCCAAGAGAATCACAAGTTTTGTCAAACATTAAGCTAACACAGGCAGTTTGCAGAAAAATTTGTAAAGCAAAACATGCCCAATCATCAAATCCTCATGCATCACTCCAACAAGTTATGAATTGACTAAGTTATGAATGTCAATAAACTTTCTGTCACCAGTTTAACACTGGCAATGCAGAACAAAGATGTTCCATATCAGCAAAAGCACAATCATAACATCTAATAAATTAAAAGAAAAATTCTAATCGACCATATTATCTTGAAACGGATAAACAGTCAATTTAAAAACCTTTTTCAAGAGAATACTTACCATTCTTACAGTCTATTAGTATTCAAACCAAATAATCAACCTTTCAGCTTCCTGTACAAAGAAAAAAGACCATAGGGCTTATCCCACAAACCTTTTTTATTTATTTATTTTTTTGGGCTTAAATCAATGAACAAAACAATGTATAAACAAAGAGCTCGCGAAACTACAAAATTCCCCGTTTAGCTGCTAAGAAAAATAAAGGAAAATTTGAATGTAAACAGGTAATTGCTTAAAAACTGAATCAAGTGAGGTTACAGAATTCGAAATTACGTTACTTTCCGATTTCATCTCGTCAACCAAACAAGGATAATAAATTAGATTGGGACAAAAGCAAGCGCATAATCTAATTCAGAGTGTAAGTTACTACGCAACCATATAAATCTAGATAAATAAATTAAAAATTAGACTCCAATTCTAGGAATTTAAGGGACAAAATCGTAATTACCGAAACGGGGAGACTGAGAGAAACAATGATGTTTGTTGAGCGTTTGATCTGAGAAAACAAAGAAGAGATGTGTAGAGAGAAAGCTTGAGTATGGCAGGAGGGATTACTTATTGACAAAGCCAAACTCTATCATGCGCTTTTGTGCGTTTTGTGCACGCCATGTCCATCTGTAACTGAAATTCCTTGGGCATTGGACCTCTTGTGAACGGCTCAATTTGGGTTAAAGAGGTCACATACCCAATTTGGGTCCAAGAACCAGCGTACGTGTTTTAACGTTACATTCCGACAACGTTACGTGATTGTCGTCTATTTTCTTAACAGTAACTTCTTAAAAAATTATGTTTTTATTTTACTATTAAAAAATCATAAAAAATTTATACAATAAAATTATATAAGCGATTTAATGTAATCATCTCTCATATTAAGCCCAACACAATAATATTTATCATCTAATTATATTATATCATATTTTATTTATTTTTTATATCATATTATTTAAATTTTAACAATATTATTTCCTAATTAGCATTAGAATTTATTAATTTGTTTAAAGTTAATTTAAAATTTTTATCGTTTATAGGAAGATATATTTAAAAATATATTTGTGATGAAATTGCTTTTAAAATTAGATTTTGCAAAATAATTTCTTTCTTGGATTTTAAAATTTGATGTAAAGTAATTGATTTTACCAAAAATAATTCTAAAAAAGCGATTTTATTGAATACTTAAAATAATTTTTAGACTATAATTTTAAAAGTAAGTTAGCCCTAATAGACATTACCCTGACTGTTGTTCGGTTCTTCTTTACATACCCAATTGAAATTTTCTCTGTGGTCCATTATGTTGTGTTGGTTAATTACATATAAGTACATTCAAATGTCATTCTATAAATTTATTGACAACAAATTGTAATAATCACTTTTTGTCTCAAGATATTGAATGTCACTTCAAGATATTATAGGTACTAAAAATATATATATTAATTTAAGAAAATATTTAAAGTCTTTTTAAAAAAATAAAGAACAAAGAATATTTAAATTGCATTAAGAATATGATTTTTAAAATAATAATAATAATATAATTAATCTTTATTTATTTTTATTTATTTTATTTAAAAATTTTGAAGGTTTGGATATTATCACAAAAAATTAAAATATTATCATTATATTATATTTAAGAAGAAAAGGTAATGCTTATATTTGTTTTATAATTATTAAAAAATAATTTATTTATGATTATTTGAATGTGATGAACTATTAAAAATATGCTGAGTATGAACAACTATCGATAATTTAATTTTATTTAAAAATATATTGTAAAAACTATAAAAAAATATGATCTTAATTTATGCTACAAAAGTTAATGAATTGATCATATGCATGGGAATGGTCTAAATATTCAAAATAATTTCCTGCAGAAAGGATGATGGGGATGGCTTCCTAGCTAATAAGACTAAGTTAGAAAATTTTCTCCATACAAAATAATTTCTTCTAAAAATTTACAGTTTCTCAACACTATACAATCTACAGCTCGAGGGAAGATGATGAAGATATTCCTCAATCTTTACAATAATTTTCAAGATTAATAATCAAGATTTTGACAATAAAATATTATGATTTGAATCATGCACTTTCATTTATAAAAATTTAAATTATTGTCATTTTAATTTTCTTTTATTTTGATTCTCGATGATTATCAAGAAATAAATATGTTATGTTATTCTTCTATTTTAAATTTTTTAAAAAGAAAATTCTTTTTAGTTGTTTTTATAATCTAAGAGTAAGAGTAATATCTTAATTTAAGCATAGAGACATATTTAGAGATTTTTTGAGGTAAGTAAATTTATGGAGGTTATGCTTTTACTCGTAAATAATTTTTAAAGAAATAAATTTATTTTTATTTTAAAAGAAAAAATATTTATAAATATATACAAAGTGGTTTATCATATAATTATATTATGAAGTACAAAATATATATATTATTTATTGACTACTGAAGATATTGTTGTGCTCATATTGATTAATGATTAAATATCTGTGATATAATATAATATGGCAATAGTAAATAAAATTAACTTTATCAACATACTTGACTCTTCTTTTTTTAAAAGCTCTAAAATGATATTTTATTTTATTATATATTCATTCATATATAATATCAAAAAGCTATGCGTTAACTTACTCATCAACATTTTGGTAGATTAAGAGTTTTATAAATAATTGTGAATTGATAGTTAGAGACTTTGTTTTAGGTTATTGAAAGAGATTTAAATATATATATATTTTTTCAAGTAATAAAAAAATTGTTTGATTATGGATTTTAAGTTTGTTTCATATTTGAATCCTCTTAGGTAAAATTTTTAAATCAATCCAAACTACGGTTTGAATTGGATTGATTTGAATATATCCACCCTACATATACAGCTCTGAATGTAAAAAGACTTAGGTACGAAATTGGATGATTAAAAATGTGCTCTCTATATATTATTGGTCTCCTATAAAACAGCCTAAAATTTTCTTGCTCTAGATTATTGTAGATCTTAAATTCAAGCATCAATTAATTACTCTGTGTTTATAAAAATTTGAATACGTACTATAATTCTATTTAGAAACATTGATAATGAAGCATTTCCAAACACCATAATCAAATCAATGGGGCAACAAAGTTTCAGTTTTCTCTAGAATCAAGCACTACAAATTCCCAAATTAAACATGCCATCAATATTTCGTTATATATATTGGCTCCAAATTAATTCCACCAATACTCATTGCTAAATGATAGGGAATCTCCAAGCTATATATGCAATGCAGCCATTGAAACTTAGAGAAATTCAAGTTCCATCATACAACAAAAATAGCTATTTTCTTCTTCTTTCTGATCCTAATGAAAATTCTGTCTACATGCGAGATATGAATAGACAACGAAATTGAACAATAACGAAAGAATCATCAATCCAAGAACGGGTCACACAATTTCTCTTTCATCAAATTTTCAAAAAATTTCAAAGAGAGTGTGTGCAGAAGGATTCGACTATATATGGGTGCAAGGCAAGTAATAGTAATACACAATGAAGACATTTGTCAAAATTCAGAGGGAAAATTGACGGCTCCTATCATTATAGTATGCATTGTTGTAGCTTCCGTCGGATTCATGTGGGGTTATGAAACTGGAAGTTACGGTAAATATCTCTCTTTCATTCTTTCTCTTTTGAATACCAAACAAAAACAAAAGTATATTTTCGTTATTATGATGAGCTATTCAGTGATTAGATAATAATTTGAGTTACACGAACTTATATATATACATACAGGAGGTGTAACAACAATGAAGTCATTTTTGAAGAAATTCTTCCCAGCAGTTCATAGAAATAACAATATGAATAATGATCCATTTTGTGCATACGAAAACCCGACACTTTCAGCATATTCATCGTCACTATACATAGCTGGTATATTTTCAGCAATATTGGCAGGCCGATTGACTACATTTGCTGGCCGAAAAGGATCCTTGATCATCGGTGGTATGTTTTACTTGATCGGTGTAGGCCTTCAAGTAGTTGCTGTAAATGCAGAAATGCTGATTGTCGGTCGTACCCTTATTGGATTTTGAACTGGTTTCACAACTCAGGCAGCTCCGATGTACCTAGTAGAGATGGCTCCAACAAAGTGGCGAGGTGCAGTTGCGACAGGATTTCCATTATTTTTCGAGATCGGGATGTTCTCTTCAGTATGGGTTAATCTTTATATGACTCAAAATTATTCGAATGACAGTAGGGGCTGGCGCATTTCTTTAGGTTTATCTGGATTACCGGCATGTATGATGACTATTATTGCATTTTTCATCCCTGACACACCAACTGGCTTGATCCAACGAGGAAAAGTGCAAGAAGCTCTCAAATCCTTAAGCCAAGTTCGTAGTGTCAATGTAAATACTGGAAAGGAGTTGGAACACCTAATGAATTACTATGAAACCTTGAGAAACGCTAATGAAAAACCATACCAGATTCTTTTTAGACGTAAATATCTACCTCAACTTTTGTTGGCCATAGCTATTCCAGTATTTCGACAATTGACAGGAGCCATTATGATCGGTAATCTTCGGCCTATTCTATTTCGATTCCTTAGTTATAATTTCGAAGAAAATTTTGCTGTGGCTGTCGCACACGGAACAGTTGTTATTATCTCTGTTCTCGTGGCAACCTTTTTTATCGATAGAGTAGGCCGTAGGATGTTGCTCTTAGTAGCGGGTGTACTAATGTTCATTTTTCTCTTGGTCCTGGCAATCATAATGAAAGCTGAAATAGACCAATCTGGACATATAGTATTCTCAAAGCGATCAGCATTTACAGCATTGTTCCTCTTAATCGCTTTTAATGCTGCATTTGTATGGTCTTGGGGAGCCTTAGTTTGGATATTACCAAATGAGCTTTTGTCAATGGAAGTTCGACCAGCAGGCAACGGATTATCACTTGCTTTCAGTTTTGCATCCCAATGTTTAATATTCCAAATGATGGTCCCAATGCTATGCAACTTCCGATATTGGGCAATCCTATTCCATGCTGGATGGATTTTAATTATGACGATATTTGCCATTTTTTTCTTGCCTGAAACAAAGAGGATTCCCTTAGAATCCATGGACGTAATTTGGCGTAATCATTGGTATTGGAAACGATTTGTAAATGGAGCCAATACCTTGATCAACCCGGAAAAAATTCAATTGGGCTAGGAAAATCCATATATATTTTAGAAGGTATATATTAGAAAAGAAAACTAATTTGCGATGTACTTAATCCACAGATTTTTTTGTTATATATAAAGCTCTTCACATGAGCCGCTCAAAACTGATATCATTTCTACTGTTTGAGTTTTCAAAATTGATTGATTGTCTTGTGGTAAAGATGGATGAAACTATAGAAGACATTATAGGCTAAGCATTTTCAGCTATTTGCTTTGTGAAAGCTTGCATTGCATTGATAGATATTATAATTTCTGCAAAGATGATCCTATTTTTTGTCGATTGAATTATATGAGTTTAAAATCCTCTCTTGTATTAAGTTAAGTTTTTGAAGAAATTTTCGGTATGCTTAATTATATTATTATTATTATTGTGTGGTCAAAATTTGTTTCTTTATTATATTAACTATATATAAATCTGTAACATATCTAAAATTAGAATCTTACCCATTTGTGACCAAGATTTTTCTTTGGTTGTATTTTATTTTATTAGCTATCGGTCAGTCATATCTAAAATTAGAATCCTATCCATTTCTTCTTCTTACAGGTCTCTTAAATCTCATCCTTGAAAAATTTAATATAAAAAGAAAATTCTTTAAAAAAAATATTTGTATTCTTTTTGATATGTCAATGTGTTTTTTTGGTGCATAAAATAAAAATAAAACAAATTAAAATTTTAAATTATGTTCTACTTTATTGTCATCAAAAATCTCTTTTTAACCCATGTTGTTAAATAAATGATAATATATAATTCTATATTTATTTATATGTATTTCTTACGTCAATAGAAATTTTTACTAATCAATTGATCTTGAAGTGCATTGGTAATAAGTGAATGAATGATATTTAGATCTTTTTTCTATTTTGTGTTTCATAATGCCAAGGTAACAAAATTTTGCTAATCATACGCGAGGGAAGTTCAATTTTCCGGAAGAGATCATGATGAATTACAAGAACTGGACCAATACGAATCAATAACAGATAAATTTCTAACTTTCACAAGGAATAGACAAATTAAAGTGCATTTGGCATCCTTTATTCAACAATTGATCTAATTATGCTTCCTTAAAATTGGGTCACGATAATCTAAGTTCCACAAATGAACAATCTGTAAGTTAATTATGGTTTTAATCCCAAAAGTTAGTAATCATGAATAATTCTTAAAAATTGTCTTTAATTTCTTAATTAATAGTCTTTTAATTTCTAAGACTGCTGTATTAAAAGTTAATAATAGTTATTAATCATCTAAAATAAATAACTTTTTTAATAAAAAAATGCCTATAAATAAAGAATTTTTTACCTTACTTGATTTTCTAAGCTCGTTATTCTGTCATTCATTTGATTCGAACAACATGTCGTCTAAATTGCATTCTTTGTTCAATTAAATTGCATTCTTCATTCAATTAAAAAAAAAAAGTTACTAAAATTCAAACTCCAATACTTAATCTTTTATATAGAGCTCTTATCGTTGGGTTA
>JAWDEX010000013.1:3415851-3430514 GCA_035221805.1 Trichilia hirta | reverse complement strand
GAGACTGATTTCTGTCTAAAGCTTCCTGATTTCAGACTCGACTAATAAGAAACTGTAACCCTGCATGATCGCCTCGATTTCTCGGCACTCACCTTGATTTTCGAGGCGATCATTTCTTGATTACCGAGACGACTCCCACGCCTCTTCCAAAAACAAGAGTTGAGGATGGAACCAACAACTACGCTGTTCAAGTAACTGTTCAGACATCCCGTCATGTTAGGTAATGCTGTGCACGGCAAGTTACAGGCACTTATTGCGAGGTCAGACCTAACGTAAAAGAGTGGTGAAAAGATTGATCCAACCATCATACCTACTCTTGTCTAATCAAACTCCTGTTTTTCGATGCTCACACGTGCAGGAGCTCTATAAAAGGTGAAAGCTATATATATAGCAGGATTGAGATTCTTTTTCTTCGGCTGAAACTTATTCTTCTCCTGACTTAAGAACTTTTAGAGAGCCGCCTTTGAGCAGTCGAGATAATTACTGCACTCATAAATTTTTCTCGAGCTTAGTCTCCCGAATCTGTAAAACACTATAACACTCGTAATCTCTCTCTTTTCATGTGGCCCTACAATATTTCACTGATTTAAGTATCGAAATTTATTCGTTAATAATTCGATTTTATTCTTAACTCGCTTTTCTATAATATCAAATAACCTCTGTAGAATTTTTACATCAACAATAACGATAAACCTGTGTAACGTGCTTAATCTTTCTTATCTAAAAAATTTAGGCTCAACACCCGTATTCATGGAAAAGATAAATACCCTTTTCTTATTCTACTTCATTCTATTTGGCCATAAATAATTTTAACTTTTCTATTGGAAAAATAGAGGTTGAGTCGTGTGTTCCGCAACTCATCAGCACCACCACCAGGTCAGATCTTCGTTCTTTTTTCTGTCATCATGAACTTGTAGCAATGTTAATCCAATGGCTCTGACCACAAACAGGTCTTGAGGCTATTGACGTAAAAGCCCAAAGAGATTGTGGTCAACAAAGTGAAGTGGATACCATTGGAAAAAACTTTATCAAAAGACAATCCACATGCTGCAACAAGTAATCTTTCCAATCTTTAACAGCAACCATTCATATCACCGAACTCGTATCATATGCAATGCACACACTTGGATACACAATTCAAGCAATCGAACCAAACCATTTCTATGTCAGTCCAGCTTCTTTTAGACCCATTTGCCAAGTCCAGAGACAGACCCCACAAACCCTGATCTCAGGATACTGTATATCGAACCCTTTTTCAACAAAAGGCTGGACGCATTTACATTTCTTTTCTGAAAAACACAATCCAACCCTCAACTAATCTACCAACAAAAACAAAAGGCCCTACACGGGATCAATTCTCCTTCACAGGATCAGAATTGAATAAAGTGTGCATTCAGATTCAAAAAAGTTATTCTATACAACAATCAATCATATTATATACCATTCAATTGGAAATAGAACCACTTAGAACATGCATGCTATGTTAGCTAAAAAATAAAGGCACCGAAAAATATGAGTTAAACTAAAAAAGCTTTGATTGGGATCTACTAAAGTTGACATAAAGAGAGGGAATGAGATCCCGAATTTACAAAAGGATGGATTCAGTACCCATCCCCCTCATTTTCACTAGGCTGCAAAAGACAATGTTCAACCCCCTCCAATCTTTTGCAATGATAAACTAAAAATAAAAATCAACAATGAAAAATAGACAACCTCAAGGACAGAAAACCATTTCATAAGGTGACAGGTGATACTAACTCGCAGAGACTTGATAGATCTCATGCATAGCAGTATGACCACTGCTCATCCTCGCTGGGGGAGGAATCAACAACGGTATTGTAATCCTCCTCATTGCAGTAGTAAAACCCACCACCATTATTAATAGCAGTCAACGAACAAGAAGATGGCACAACAAGATAAGGCATGTTGTGGAAGGACTGAGCAAGGGTGCTGGCTAAAGCAGAATGATCTGCCATTCCATGATCATCATCATCCGTATCACCATCAACATTACCGTGTTCCTGTCCACAATACTCCTCAGCACGATGCTTGAGGGTCTCAAACATGAGCTCGGGCTCATGCTGCATCACCCGGAGGACATCCCCACAGGATGGGCCAGGCATTGCCCGAGTCACAGCAAAGCTGTGTGGACCATCACTCTGCAAGACGCGTACAACGCTTGGGCCACCAAACAAGTTGTGGACTCCACCGAGGGCCTCCTCATAAGCCCCACCCAAGAACATCCCCAAATAATACCGCCCAGGGACACCACCAACGGAAACACCGCCCTCCAATTCATGTAAAGGCAAGCATGAGTCACCACCAATGAACTTATCAATCTTGCCATCACTATCACATGTTAAATCGTATAGAACCCCTTTCACTCCAGGTTTTTCATCCAAACGATGAATTGGAACAATAGGAAACAACTGATCAATACCCCAATAATCAGGAATCGAAGTGAATACAGACAGATTCACATGATAAGTGCGGATTGGGTTACTAGCACCTATTTCCTTAGATATAAAATCACACAACCCATCAACAGTGGCTAACTGTTCGATCCCTAAAGACCCTTCTTTAAACTGTTCAATGCATCTTTGTTTCAACTGATCAGAATAAAACAAACAGGTCTCAGACTCACCTCTCATAGCAGCAGCAGTGAACTTGGAATAATCCGAACGACCATCCTCAGTCAACCCTTCCACTAAATACTGCAAACCCACTTGATTCATAGCCGGGACATGTGGAACACTAGCAGAAACAGCTTCAAAAATCAAAATAGAATGATGGGAAACAATAGCACGACCACTCTCGCTGCAAAGCAGAGGATGCTTAACATTTTTCCTGTCACAAACATAGCGAATTGCTTGAACAACAGCAGAAGCGTATTCCTCGAGGCTATAAGCCACGGAAAGATCCGAGTCAGCTGATTTGGATCCATCGTAATCTATACCTAACCCGCCTCCAATATCAATGACTTGCATATTAGCACCGAGACGGACTAATTCACAATAAATCTGCGCAGCTTCGCCAACGCCATCACAAAGCAAAGCAGTTGTGGGGATCTGAGAGCCGATATGAAAATGCAATAACTGAAAGCAATCAAGCATTCCAGCCTCTTCAAGTTTCTTCACGACGCGCAAAATCTGAATTGTAGTTAAACCAAATTTGCCTTTTTCGCCCGAAGTAGACCCGAAATGACCCTCATGCTTGGTCCTCAATTTGGCACGGGCACCAATAACGGGTCGCACACAGAGCTTCTTGCTTATTTCGATAACCAAATCGAGCTCATCTTCCTGCTCAAGCACAATCACTGTGTTCAAAGCTAGCTTTCTTCCGAGCAAAGCGAGAGTGATGTACTCTGCATCTTTGAAACCGTTGCAAACCAACAAAGCCTCTGGGTTTCCCTTGCACAAGCAATTCATAGCTAACAAAAGCTCCGGTTTTGACCCGGCTTCCAATCCGAACCGGAAAGGTGACCCGAATTTCACAATATCCTCCACAACGAACCGGTCTTGGTTACATTTAACGGGAAACACGCCCTGATAACGAGCCTCGTAACCTTGCGTCTGTATAGCAAAATCAAAGGCCAACTGCAGAGACTCAAGCCTGTCCTTTAGAACGTCAGGCAGACGAACAATAAGAGGGAGCTGCAACCCGAGTCCACCAATGGATTTCGGATCCGAAGCTTTCTTAACAATCTTCAGCAAGTCAATCTCCTGGTGGGCTAGTGTGCTCTGACCATAAGGTCGGACGGAAATATTACCGGATGAGTTGATGGTGAAGTAGGGTGCACCCCAGGCATCTATTTTATAGAGAGACGCCGAGTGAGATGGCGACCAATGTGAATCGTCCACGGTGGTTCCTGTGGTGGTAGCAGCGGCTGGGGATAAGGGTGCACCAGAGATTGAAAAAGATGACGGCGTGGGAAAGGAGCCATCCCAGGGAAAGGAGTTTGCGTAGGCAGGAGGCGCAACGGCAGCGTCTACACAACAACCGAGGGCAGGCATCCTTTTTCGCCGACGAAAAAACGACTTTTGTTAAAGAAAAAATGAATTAATAAAAGAAAAAGAGGCGGAGGTTAGTGAAGACGAATTTTCTTCAGTTTGTGAAGGTGGGGGCTTTAGAACCCGCCGAGGCCGAGGCCCCGGCTACCCCCTCAAAAGAAGGCAGTAGAAGATCTATTACAGAAAAAGACAGCCCCGCTCTTTAACTACTTATGCACGTAAATACCCACATCAACCTTCAGAATAAGATAGACCCCAAGAAGGAAAGATTTATGCACTGCAAGATGCACAGACCATGCAGATCTGAGAATGGAAAACGACCCAACAAATAAAAATAAAATAGGTGAAGAAATGAGAAGGAATGAGAGAAAAAGAAGGTTTCTGTTACGAGGAGATCTGGGAACTGGGGGTTGTTGAAACGAGAAGAGTGAGAGAGAAAAGGTGGGAGAGAGTTTCGGAGATTTTCCTCGAAAGTCAGGAAAAATAGGATGAAAATCTGAAACAAATCAAAAGATAGAGTAGATATTGTTAAACTAGGGTTTGGCTTATCCTCAAAGAAGACGTCTGACGAGGTGAAACTGAGCGAGATTTGCATGGGAGACAGAGCTCCTTTATATAGGGGTTTCGGGGTAGGAGGTGGAGGGATCGTGGTGTCTAGATGGGCCGTGGGCCCCGTGATTTTGGGCCAGCACAAATATCATTCCTTTAATTATTGTTTAACATAGATTTTATCTGGCCTTTGAATTCGAATTAATGAAAAAATTGCTTTCTACCATAAATATCATTAATTTTTAAAATAAAATATAATTTTTATAAACTTCTCTACATTACATTAAACATATTGTTTACATCGGTTTTTTATGTAACATAAACCTTAAAAATATTTAAAAAAATTTAATTTTTATCTTAAATATTTTATATAAATCAAAGAATTTTAACATAGATTTTAGAATTTAAAATATATACTCGAAAATTAATATATTCAATATAAAATTTTAAAAACGTATGACATCAATCAATCTTCTTAAATTCAAATTTTTTAATATTTGCAATTTTGATTCCTTAAATAAATTTTCTTTTTTTAATTAGGTTTAAGATTCCATTAGTTGATGCTGATCAGCTTCGAGTTGCCGCGTGGCATATTGTGTGGGACTCTCATTTCTTAGTGTTCTTTCGCTCGAGGTTTCTGGCAGAGGTCCAACTTTGAGACCGAGAAATTGGGGATGAGTCGCGATTAACTGAGTGATATTTAGTTGAGGAAAGTGGTAGGAAGTTTCTTCCGCTCATGGATCTCCGTTAACCGACGTGATTCGGCCACGTAATCAGTAATCGTTGCCCTAATGCGTTGCTTCACAGATTCCGTTACAGGTGGGAAAGTAATTAGCTTTTTCCTCAAAATAAAAAAAAAATAATAATAATATAAATATAAATAACTGCACGTGTTTTTCACGTGGTAAGAAGTCCATACATGCGTTTGAAGACTGGGTGGTTGGAATGACAGAGTCAAAAATTGACTACCTTTAGAAGGATTTTTACCCGTCCTTTGACCCACACTTTTTCCCCCGATAATTTTTTATCTCCAATTTCAATACTAGTAAAATATAGAGGTGACAAAAACTTAGCTCTGATTCGATATTGCCAATTCGGATAAAAAATGCGAATCTTGAATTCGAATAAATATCTAAAATTTTTGTGAAATAAATGTTTTGGGAATATTTGAAATTTGAATATCCAAATATCAAGATATTTAAAAGGTTTATTTGGACCAACAATCGGTAGAACAAAAGTATCCATAGGTAAGAGCAACTAAAATTGAAACTGACAAGACAAATGAATGACTAGAGAATGATTCAAACGCACAACCATTACCAAAAAAATGTTCGGACTAAATTTTTATCCTTTATCAATTTTTAACACTCATATCAAACAAATTACCACCATCAAAGGTATAAACGCATCCCTAAAAACCTTCAAGTAAACCCCAAATCAAAACGAACACACTCTAACCTACGCTCAACTGGTGATTGTCAGTGGAGAGTGAGATTATAACCTCAATCGATTATGCTATTTTGTTTCTGGGAATTATGTGTCATTCAGTCAACTATAAAAGAGAAGTGAGATTACGAAAGAGAAAGAGTAAAAATTAGGGATTCAAATAGTTGGGGAAGAGATTGTGCAAAAGACGGAAGCCATAATATTTTATATGTAGTGCGGATTTGGGTCAAATATATGTAAACCCAGATTTGACTTGGATCTAGATGTAGTTTTCAATTCTAATTACCGTATTTACCAAATTTTCTAAATATGAATCGAATATATTCGCACCCAAATTATCTGAATGTTTTTTGTTTTTGTTTTTTTTTTTGTTCGGCAGGATCTGAATATTTTTGCTACCCCTAACTGAAAATAAGGCTTAGTTATTTAATTTTATAAAATAAAATATTTAAAAAAAAATTGATATTTTAACATATTAACTTTTTTAAATATCATATATAAATATTTTTAAAAAATATTAATTATTTTAACACTATAAAATTTAAAATATATGTCTCAAATCTTTTTAGTAGCATTAAAAATTTAAATTTTTTATAAAAATTAATTAATAATCTTATATAATTATTACATATCTTATATTTTTAGTTGAAGTACAAAAATTTACAAGAATAAAATAATTAATTAAGTAAATTATATGACAGTCATACAATACTTTTCCATTAATTTGCAGAAAAGAATTTTAAAAAAAAATCAATATCTCTATTATTATTTTATGTTATTTTAATTATGCGTACCATATATATTTCTATGAAATGAATGCTCATGATTATCTTTTTAATCATAAGTTATGCTAAAATAATTTATATTTTCGTATATGTAGATGTAACTTTTAATAATTAGTAATATATATCCATGTATGTAGATAGATGAAATTCTAAATAAATATATTCCTAATTATTGTTTAATTTTTGAGATAATTAACCCCACTCTTATACATGTATACGGTAATTTTATAATTAGTAATAAGTACACGTAATCATAATTGTAAAAAATATTATAATAAATATTCAAAAATTGATAGTTACCATTTTTTTTTTTTCCTTTCATTTTATTTTCCCCGATATTTAAGAACACGGGATAAGAAGAAATAGAAATAAGAGGTGAATGAAACAGGAAGAAAGGATTGAGAAAAAGAGCATCTTACGAGTTACCAATTTTTTTTTTTTCCTTTCATTTTATTTTCCCCGATATTTAAGAACACGGAATAAGAAAGAAATAGAAATAAGAGGTGAATGAAACAGGAAGAAAGGGTTGATTAAAAGAGCATTGCCACTTTCGAGTTGCGAGACATTGTGTTTATCGCGATATAATGGGTCTCCACGAGAGATATTGAATGATCGAGGGCGATCGACCTCCCTTGGCTAAGCCTAACCCTTTGAAGCTAAAAATTATTGAAAACGATGTCGTTGACGGGTCTGACTGAGTTAGCCTTTTTCTTTGACGCGCAGCCCACACGGAAAAAAATAAATAAATAATATTTTTTTGTTGTTGAATAATTATTGGACTGAAATAGCAGGGAAAAGAATGTATGAATAGTGGGTAGTTGATGACTGGGCCAGTTTCGTAAAAATGGGGCCTGTCAAAAAATTGGAGCTGAACGACGCCACAGCTTGCGTATTTAGCATGCACGAAATTACATTTTTAACCTAATTCTTTTGAATTTTTCCCCATGCATAATAGATTCCCAAGGATCGATGGGGCCTCTACATGCCAATATCATCCTCCCAATGATGCGCGTACTGACAAAAGCAAACTCAGCAAACTTCTCTTTTTTACTCTTTTTGCCATTTCATCTTATAAAAATAATTTTATATTATTATTTTAATTTTAAAATAATTTAACAATTTGTGTAAAAAATTGACAATTTTGATCTTAATTCTTTGAAATGGATATACAATTTGAAAATTGAATTTGTTTGAACATTCAAAATTTAGTTTTGAATTTTAGTTTGAATACTAAAATAATTCTAATGAAGTCAAGAATTGAATCATTCATGTCAATATAAAAGAATAATTTGGTTAATTATTTAAAAGAATTCTATTCTTTTTTTCACGTAATTAAATTTGACATTCATTTATTTTATGGATAAATAAATAATAATTTTAATGGTTGAAATCAATTTTTTCAATATTGCCATAAACAAGTGGACTAAAGCTCCCTCCCATGTGCAAAAGACAAAAGCTTTGCAGATCCAACTTCTTTTACCCGCAACTCATTTTGATTGCTTGACTCTTTCTTACGCAACCAAAAAACTATTAAGATAATTGCGTTACGCTTATCTTTAATCTTGTATATTAAGTGATAATTTAATATGATATTAAATTAAGATCATATATTCGAATTTTTACAATAATAAAAATTAAAATAATTGTTTGAATTTATATGATAAAATTCATTAAAAAAATTTTTACATGGAGAATGTTAAACAAATTATCTAAACTATTAAATTTAAAATTAAATTTTTAGATTAATAATTTTTATTGATTCATTTAATAAGTAACTTAGTAACGAGTTTTTTATTAAAACACTTGTTAAAGTTTTTTTATATTTATTATTTATAATAATTTTTAATATTTAATATAATAATTAATAATAAATTTTAATACACTAAAAAATATATTTTATTGAATATAAAAATTTTAGTAAATATGAATATTTATTAATTTTAGTTGATGGTTAGCTTCTAATAATTGGCTACAAAGAAACAGAGAATCTTTCGGTTGGGATGGCAACGTTTTCTAAGTTTGTTATCTTTAGTCAGCACCGGATGGGCAAGGGTCCCAACGGGTAGAAGCCAATATGTTCACCGCATCATTAAACGACACAACACCCTTGAGTTGGAGATAAGGGTAATTTTAAAATTAAAAATTTTAAATATTTACCATTTTAGTCAATTTAGTACTGTGGTAATTTAACTATTTCGTGAAAGTAAAATAAAAAGATGATAATAACATAGAGCTCCACCTAAGTTCAAAAAATTCGGACAAATGTAATTTTTTATTATTTTGTGCGAGTTAAAATTATTTTATTTAACATTTATTTTTATCTAATATTTAAAATTTAGAAGGGTACAAATATAAAAGTATTAATTTTAGATTTTTTATTTTAAAGATGAAGAATGTAATTCTTATGTTTAAATTTTCTAAAAAAAAAAATAAACAAACTATTTAAATTTAAATATTTGGGTTATTCATATTTTAGAATAATAAATTTTGAATCAAAGAACAAATGCTACTTTAGCAATTTAAATTTTTTTTCGAAGTTTTAGTCTTAATTTATGATGATAAAAGACTCATTCATCTCGCTTATAATAATAAAGAATGTTTTTATGAAAATATAAATCTTATGTTATAAGAGTATGTGAACTCATGTGTTATATTTTACACCTGGCAAATGCAAATTAACAGAAAAATTTGTTAAAAATTGATATAAGAGAGAATTGATCAATTAACTTATTCAATAATAATAATAATACAATATCAAATTAACTAAATTATCTTTTCAAAGACATAATTTTGTACTTATTATTTTATTATTTAATTAAAAATAAAGAAATAATATTTCAAAATACATGAACATTTACAAAATGTTTGTTTAATGATGCAATTTTTTAGTGTTATGTTTACAGTTTAATTATTTTTTTTATATTTTTTAAGTATCAATATTGTAAATTAAATGTCCATTAAATTCAATACTTAATAGTGTTCTAAATATAATTTAAAGTATTAAAACACTCTAAAATTTAGAATGTAAAAGTTTTAGATCATGCCTCTGACTATTGAATTTCTCTGAATTTGAAGTTGTAAATGATAGTTTTTAAAGTCTTCTTCAATCTCTCATAAATGGTTTAAATTTTTAAATGAGATCGAAAAGTTTAGAGAATACTTTTTGTTTGTAGATTTCTTCTATCAAGAAGTTATAAAAAGTTCACAAAATATGAGTAGCAATTTAATGGGAGTTAATAGCGCCATGAAATTAACTGAAAGTAACCATGAGATCATGGGTTGCAACTTTAAGAACATAGAATAACTTTTATTCCACCTTCTAACATTCTTTTACTTGGTCTATGTATTCTATCATTCACTTTAATAAAAAATAAAATCAATCAATCATGACAATAGGTCATCTAAAATTGAGTGTGTCTTTTCAAATATCATTATAAATTATATTTCTTAAACACTCACCTATTTATCTTAATAGATAAACCTTATATTTATTTTATGTCTAAACTTAAAGATATTTCTCATAATAAATATGAACATTTAAGAAATTAAATATGAGCAAACACCACAAACGAAGTTTTATTAATATTCATTCTTATAATAAAATTACATAAATGAATCCAATCCCATTCTATCTACACGATTCTTAAATTTTAATTAAGGAATACTTTTAGTTAAAAGATCAATAATCATCAATTACGTGCTAATGTGTTCAATGAACATTATTTTTTACTTAACATATTCTCTTATGGTTAAATACTTAATGTTAATGTATTTTTTTTAATATAACTTTTTTTGTTCTTAGCTATAAAATTGTAGTTGAATTATCACAATATAATCTTAATGGTTTCAAAATAAAATCTATAATTTTAAGTTTAGAAATAAAACTCTCTATCCAGACACTATGCGAAGTAACCTTAAAGCATAATATAAACTCCGTATTTATAGTGAAAGTAGCAAATAAAATTTGTTTTGTACTCTTTTAAGATATAGCTACATCGATAAACAACAAAATATATTCAGATGTTGATTTTCTTGAATCATCACATCTGACAAAGTTCACATCATAGTAGTCAATCACTTTTAAATTTTCAGTTTGTCTATACATAAGTACATAATCTTTGGGCCCTCGAAGTACCTTATCACTTTTTGTGCAACATTTTAGTAGTCTATTCTTAGATTACTCTGATATGTTCCTAACATTTTACCAGCAAATGCAATATCAGGCCTTATATAGATTTTAGCATACATTAGACTTCTAACAATAGAAGTATATAAAATATTTTTTATTTTTTTTCTTTCAAGATTATTTTTTAGGAATTAGTTCAAAGTAAACTTGTCACCTTTTATAATGGGAGTTATACTCAGTAAATAATCTTTTATCATAAATTTTTTATAAAATGTTATGTATTTTGATCTTAATGACATATGATGCATTACCCATATCCTTCATATCAAATTTTTAGAGAAAAATTGTTTCACTTTATATAACAAACCCTTATTATTAGTTGCAAATAAAATATTATCTAAATACAAAATTAAAAAAATAAGTTTTACTCTCACTAACTTTCTGGTATATACATTAATCTATAATATTTTTTACAAAAAAAAAAGAAAAGATAATATTATAAAATTTTAAATATCATTAATGGGAAGCTTGTTTCAATTCATATACAAACTTTTAAAATTTGCATACTAAATACTCACTATCTTTAGAAGAAAAATCTTCTAGTTATTTCATATAAATTTTTTTCCTTTAAATCTTTATTGAAAAAGGCGGTTATCATATCCATTTGTTGTAATTTTGAGTTGTGCAACTAAAGTCATAATAATATGAAGGGAATCTTTCTTAGATATAGAAAAAAAAAAAAAAGTCTTCTTATAATCTATATTTTTCTTTTAAATGAATTCTTTACTAACGAGTCTTATTTTATATCTTTTAATGTTGTTCAATGAGTCTTTTTTTATTTTAAAAACTCATTTATATTCAATGAACCATTGACCAATTGGATAAGATCCCAAACTTTATCATGTGTTATAAAACTCATCTTATCCTTCATGGCATTTTTGATTCATTACAACCTATAGCTTGTGAAAATATTTTAAGATTATTTTTTAGCTCTAATACTTTCATCTAATTCTTTTAGATATACAACATAATCATTAAAAATTACTGATTTTTTTGCCCTAATAGATCCTTTTAGTATTGTATCAATACTTTCTTAAGAAATTTATTATTTAATTGGTGATCAATAATTTTTGATATTTTTTTAGTAGTTTGATCTATTAAATTATTAACAATTGCTTATGAAACTTCAATGATTAGTTATCCAACACTTATTTGATTTTGAAAAGTGTTGTGAATAATAATTAATCTATCACTTGAAGTGAAAAGTTGTGTGTTAATGCGATTTTTTTCAAAAATAAAGTAATGAAATTGATTATTCTCATTAGTTAAGTTATTCTCAAAAAATTTTACATTTTTTGATTTTACAATCCTAATGTTGTGAGATCGACAGTAAAATCTATACCGTTTAAATATTTTTGCATATTCAATAAAATATCTACTAATGATCTTCAAGTCTAATTTTTTTCTTTAAAATTATAGATTCTTACTTCAGACAAACATCCCAAATGTGTATATGTTGCAAACTTGATTTTTAGCCTTTTTATAATTTAAATGGCATTTTTGGAATAACTTTAGTCAAAATTTGATTTAATATAGACACTGTCATCTTAAGAGATTTAATTCACAAAAATTGAGAAAGTTTTGAGTTACTACGTATACTTCTTATCATATCAATGAAAGTTCAATTTCTTTTTTCTACTATACTATTCAAGCTAGAGAACCAAACATAGTATATTAAGCAACTATCCCATGCTCTTAAAGAAACTTCACAAATAGAGTAATTACTTCTTCATCCTCGATATATCTATTATAAAATTCTCCATTTTTATTTGATTTCATAATCTTAATTATATTATTTGTCAACTTTAGCCTTAAAAACTTTAAAAACATTTAATACTTCATACTTGTTATAAAATAAGTAGAGATACACATATTATAAATAAATATTTATAAAAGAGATAAAGTATTTAAAATTATTCGCATCTATATCTGGACAATAAATATTTGTATATATGATCTCTAATATATTAGAACTTGTTTTAGCACCTTTCTTGAACTTGTTAGTTTGTTTTTCTTTAATGCAGTCTACAGAATTGTCAAAATTAATAAAATTCAACGTATTAAGTATTGTATCATTTACTAATTTCTTTATTCTTTCTATAAAAATATGTCATAATCTCTAATATCATAATTTAGAGTAGTCTTTATTTATAAAATATTATTTTATATTAGTGTAAACATGTATAGCATTATAAGTGGTATCATTTTGTAAATTAACAAAGAAAAGACCATCAAACAATATATCGTTTCTATTAAGTTTAGATTTAAAAAGTAAATTAAAATTTAATTCATAAAAACAGAAGGAAAATTCAAAAAGTATAAGTTTTGATACTAAAATAAAATTTCTAAAAAATTAGGAACATAAAAGGTCTTATCTAAATATAAAAAAACCACTGCTTAAAGTTAAAATGCATGTCCCAAACTTTCACTCGTGAATACATTCTATTTCCTAAATAAATGCATTATTCACTTTTCATTGGCCTTTTTAGATTTTCTGTATCCTAAAAGGTATTTAAAATATGAATTGTAAAATTAGAATCAATCTTTCATATATTATAAATAGCATCAATGATATTAAATTCATAACAAATAAATTAGATTGAATTACCTCTACTCTCAAGCAATTTTAAAAACTTGACGTAATCTTTCTTCATGTCTCTTTTTCTTACAAAAGAAATGCTTTAATTCCTTCTTAGTTTTGGTGCTCTGGATCAATATTTTACCTTTTTTTATGCTTAGTCTTATTTTAAGTTTTTTTTTTGGCATTGTCATAAATACATTTTTACCCAATTCCACTATTAATATTCCTTTCTTTTGAATACCCATGGTCATAAATTCATTAATTGACTATTTATTCTTATGTGTATTATAGCATATCTTGAAGGGTCTATATTAATGTAGGAGGGTATTTAATAGATAGTATAATAGAAAATAATCAAATATATCAATCTCAAAAATTTTGAGTTAACTCATAATATCTCTCATTTTTACAATGTGCTCAAACACACTTCTTACTGTAGTGAGCTTTGATGATGAAAACTTTATGATTAAAAAGCTAACTGGTGAGCTTTATTCGAAAATACAAATTGCTTATGTATGGCCTTCAGTAATGCCCTAACATTCCCATCTTAGTTGACTGAACTATGAATATTATTAGAAATTTTAGTCTTTATAAACATTATACAAAAGCGATTGGACTACTCTAACTTTTCATAAAGAGCAATTTCTCCTAAGTACTCAATGAAGAAATTGATGATTCATCCTTTTAAAAAGTATAATATATGCCCATGCACCCAAGTAAAAGAAAATTCTTTTCTTTCATATAATATCTAGATACTGAAAGATATACTATAAGGGTGTGTACTAGAATTTTCAAGAAGTTGGGATCTATATTTACCTTTGGGTAAATTCACTTACAACAACAATTATCAATTTAGCATAGGTATGGCACCATACGAAGCTCTTTATGAAAAAAAGTATAGGATCCCTCTATATTAGGATAAAGTAGGCGAAATAAAATTAGATAATATAGAGTTAATTGAAGCCACCACTGCAAAAGTGAGAATTATTCGAGAGAGATTAAAGGTAGCTCAAGACAGACAGAAGTCATACTCAGATAATAGGAGAAGAGATTTAGAGTTTAAAGTAAGCGAGCAAGTATGCTTAAAGGTATCGCCCTAAAAGGGA
>JAWDEX010000013.1:3392098-3415751 GCA_035221805.1 Trichilia hirta | reverse complement strand
TATGGTTGTACGACGCATCATTTACTGTATATAATCGACTATATAATTTATTTCGTTTAGTAAAATTCAATAATACGTTCTCAAATATATTATTCATATTTATACTCTCATAATATAAAATTGGTCACCTAGTTATTAGTATTAAATATTAATCAGTAACAACAAGAAAACACGTCAATCATACAATATCATTATCTCTAATGACTTTAATTAAGAATATATTTTAATATATTTAAATTATAAACTTTATTCTCATATCTATAACTCATTATAAATAGAATTTTAACACATAATACATCACAAAATTACATTTTATATTAATCATAAAAATATTAAAATTAATACATAAAAATTTGTAAATATTATTTAATTAATTATAAATTAAGTAATAATAAAATACTATAATACGAATGGTTTTAGAATATATTTTTAATGAAAAAATTGACAAGGTATTAACATTTTTTGCAAATCTTGATTTGATGAATTTAGGACTTGAATTTATAGCCCACGAATGACAATAACTTGTGATAGAATTCATCGGTGAGCAAGAATGGAAACACGGGTACGAAGCAATTCTTGAGTTAAAGCTTCGACTGCCAAAATTCTCCCTTTTGAAACTTGATCCAATTTGTGCAGGCGTCAAGTATCAGGAGAAACTTCTTATGAATGAGAGTTTGCAAAAGTACCTAGACAAAGAAACTCCGAAGAAGTACTGGGTTAGTTTGAAGACGTTACATTTCTCTGAGTGGTAGTTGTTTTACTATTGCCGTTTGACGGAGATAAATTTGGCGAAAAAAGACACTAATTGTAAAAAATTAAGGTTTAGTTTATATGACTACGTTGTCTGCCATGGAAGTAAAGGAAAATTGCTATAACAACAGTGATAATAGCAGTAGACAAAAGAGAGAGAGAGAGAGAGAGAGCACCAGAATAATGGCATGGGGTTAGGTTGAAGAAGCGAGGTGAGAAAAAAGAAGGGAAAAAAGGTTGACGGGTAAAGTTGATTGTATAGAAAGGCAGAGGAGGTGGAGGAGAATGATAGGTAGGAAAGAATAGCTTTTGTCGGGGAAAGAATTTGATATAGTGGATATATGTGAAAGATGATAAAGTGTATATTAATAAAATCATAGAATGATCGTCGGTCCTTTTTAACCCTTTTAGGAATGGGATGGCCTCTGGAGGATGGTTTATAAATCTCAGAAAAACATTTATGCAAGAGATAATTATTATTTAATAAAATTATAAAAAAATATTTGTTATTTTTCTTTAGTTACTCAATAATGCTCGTTGTCCGAATAGATAGCCAATGACATACAGACTCTAATGCTTTTATAAAATAATGAATAAAATGATAATTTTTATTCTTATTTCATAATAGCCTTTAAATTATTATCCGTTAATAAAATTACATACAATTATGATTGATTGTACATGGTATGTCAAATATATTAATAAAATATTCAAAATATATTCTAATTTTATTAATAGTTTTTTATTATTAAATTAAATCAATTTAATCTTGTGTTCCCTTTTTATAAATAAAAAATTATTATTATAGAAAAAGAATTTTTTTCTCCATTTTTTCTTTGTTAATACTTAATTAAATTATTAACATTGAAGGGCCTGTATGTAAGTTACCAGCCATTTGCTTTATGAAATTTTAACATTGTTGTTAATTAATTAATTAATTTCGATACTCATCGTTATCATCTATCATATTTTGATAATCTTTTCAATCATATAATATAATTATTTAATATTTATTAACTATAAGTTAAAAAATTAGTTAACGTGAGATTTAATCAATTTTGTTCTTTCTTTTCAATTTGTCCGATTGACTTTTTATTGTTTTAATTTTCTTCTGATAGTTATCCAATAATCCATGCACGTATTACAAGATATTTTAGCGTTATTTAAATAAATATATGTATATATATTATATATTTTTTTAATATATAGTTTTCGCAATATTTTATTTTAGCGTAATATTTTTTTTCGTTAATAATAATAATATTATAAGAGAGAAGGGAAGGGATAAGGATAAGAATACAGTAATAAAAAATAAAAGGTATATTAATAAATAAAACATGAAAACATACTTTTACCCGACACATCAGATTAGCACGAATCAGATATACTATGCTTGATGGGAATAAAACTCTCTCTAAATTTAATAATACAAAACATGAGGGACTTGGATGATAAAAATGATCAATCTAACTTTTCATTCGCAATTAATGTCAAGCTCCTCTGTCCCACCCGCAACCCCAACGAACCGAAAATATAATGCCCCATGAAAAATTTCAAACAAACTTTCCCCTTCTTCTTCCTTTTATCTGTGCCTGATTGGAAGGAAAAGACCAACTAAGGGACAATGGACCCAACTGGCCATGGCCATACTCTTTTTTTAAATTTTATATTACCAAAAGAAATTACATAAGCTTCAAATTTTGATTTAATTTCTTTATATATGCATTCCATCAATCGCCAACGGGTAATTAATAGGGGAGATAGACAGGGAAATTTTGTGGGACCAAAACGTTGAAGATGTACAAATTATATTCCAGTAACCAAGTACAAAATAATATATATATATCTATATGTGCGTGCGCGTGTGTGTGTGTGTGTGTTAAAGCATTAGAATTTATATATACATAACTTACGTTAAATAAAAAGGAAATTGGGGGCGCCCCCCAAGCTTTCCCTTATTTTTAATTCTATAGTAATATATTAAGTCTTTGAAACAGAGTTTCCTAAAGTAAACTTTTTACTAATAGAGTTTTTGTATATAAAATTTTTAATAAAAAATTATTAATTGTTTGATTGATAAGAATATATTTTTTGTAAAAATTGTATAATTATTTTTGTGAATAAACTTCTTAAAATAATATTAAGAGAAAATAAAATAAAAAAAAAGAATATTTTAGATAACTGATCAATAGATGAGATACTAAATCGGCACTAAATAAGTAGTAAGTGATGGTCATCATCACTGTTTATGGTTTGATAAACTTTCAAATATTAATTGTATTTGATTAATTTTGATATATCAATTGTCTTAATAATAATAACTCTTATAAAATATATTGTAATAAATACAATAATTCAGCAATAGACTCAAACTTTATTTGGGAATGTGGTATTTATTTTATATTGTAAAAATAAAATTCAATAAGCATATGATAACTTTTAATAAAATTTACATATTTTTCATAAATATTTAGTATTCAAAATTTTATTTTATAGTGACGTAATTTAAAAGTCGTTAATAAGAAATAGCAAATTTTCGAATCTAGGCCGAGCATTGGTGAATTCGGACCCGAATCGTCGTGACTTAAAGTTATATCGAATTTAGGAGTATATTGGATTTTTTACAAGTCCGGGCCGGGTACTTCTACTTATTATGATTGGACATGGTATGTCAAAAATCTTCTAATTTTTTTTAAAGTGAAAATGGTCCTACTCTTCTAATTATGTGATTATTAAAACATTTCAAAGGGTGAAAGATGAAATACACCTCAGTGGCTGAAAGAAAGGAGGAAATTCATGATTAATTTTGTCCTATGACAACTGTTGAGCCAATCCCAATGAGGTTGAGGTTTTTGTTGCTAAGGACGGAGACTTTGTGTTGGGCCTACTAACAACATAAGGACTATTCCATTGTATTGGAAGAAAGCCTTTGTAAAGGATTGACAAATAAATAACCTCAATATTTTTGTCATTGGATTGAATGGATCGGTTACTCTAAGAATTAAGATGTCGTTAGGCTGTGACTGTTAAAGAGCATAAATAGACTAAATCATTGATACGGGTTTGGGTGGTTTTTATGGAAAGACATTTTACTAAACCACATTTTCTTTTGAGAAGATTTTCGTTTTCATTTCAATTTCCCACATTCATGGAGAAAGAAAAATACCCTTTTCTTTTAGGACTTAAATAATTTAACTTCTTGATTGGGAAAATATGTTTAGTTGTGTGTACCCCAACTCGCAAGCAATGGAACCAGGTTTCATATCTTTTGGGGTGGGGGGATTCTTTTATCGTAAACTTTTTGCAGTGGATCCAAATCAAATGGCTCCGAGCACAAACGGGTCTTGAAGCTATAGACGTAAAAGACCAAAAAGATTGTGGTCAACAAAGCGAAGTGGATACCAACGGAAACAACTTTATCAAAAGAGGCAATCCGCATGCTGCGGGAAGAAATCTTCCAATGCGGCAATCAATCATATTGACATCACGAAACTCATTACACACGAAATATGCAATGCACACACTTGGAATTGGATACACTATTCAAATAATGGAAATAACTGTTCCTATGTCAGTCCAGCTTTTGTTCGCCCATGTCGACCAGCCCCCACAAAACCATGATCTTACGATCCTGTATATGAAACCCTTTTTCAACAAAAGGCTGGACCCATTTGCATTCCTTTTCTGATATCTACCAACATAAATAAAAGGTCCTACACAGGAGCAGAAGAAAAGGATACTATACAACCATCATCATATCATATACCAATCAATTGGAAATAGAACCACTTAGACACGCATGTTATGTCAGCTTAAAAAATATAAAGGCACCAAAAATAATGAGTTAAAACTAAAAAAGCTTTGATTGTGGTCTACGAAAGTTGACATAAAGAGAGGAAACTAGATCCCATATTTACAAAAGGGTGGATTCATTACCCATCCCCCTCTTTTTCACTAGTCCACAAAAGACAATAATGTTCAGCCGCTTCCAATCTTTTGCAATGATCAACTAAAAATAAAAATCAACAATGAAAAATAAGTTGGAGAACCAAAACCTAAAAACAAGACAACCTAAAGGACAGATAAAATCATTTGATAAAGTGACAGGCGATACAAACTTGCAGACTAGATAGATCTCATGCATAGCAGTATGACCACTGCTCATCATCACAGGGGGAAGAATCGACAACAGTATTGTAATCCTCCTCATTGCAGCAGTAAAACCCACCACCATTATTAATGGCGGTCAATGAACAAGAAGATGGCACAACAAGATAAGGCATGTTGCGGAAAGACTGAGCAAGGCTGCTAGCTAAAGCAGAATGATCTGCCATTCCGTGGTCGTCGTCATCCGTATCACCATCAACATTACCATGTTCCTGTCCACAATACTCCTTAGCACGAAGCTTGAGGGTCTCAAACATGAGATCGGGCTCGTGCTGCATCACCCGGAGGACATCCCCACAGGAGGGGCCAGGCATTGCCCGAGTCACAGCAAAGCTGTGTGGACCATCGCTCTGCGTGACGCATACAACGCTTGGGCCGCCAAACAAGTTGTGGACTCCACCAAGTGCCTCCTCATAAGCCCCGCCCAAGAACATCCCCAAATAATACCGCCCAGGAACACTACCACCTGAAACACCGCCCTCCAACTCATGCAAAGGCAAGCATGAGTCACCACCAATGAACTTATCAATCTTGCCATCACTATCACATGTTAAATCAGATAGAACCCCTTTCACTCCCGGTTTTTTATCCAAACGATGAATTGGAACAATAGGAAACAGCTGATCAATACCCCAATAATCAGGAATCGAAGTGAATACGGACAGATTCACATGATAAGTGCGGATTGGATTAGTTGAACCTATTTCCTTGGCTACAAAATCACACAACCCATCGACAGTAGCTAACTGTTCTATCCCTAAAGACCCTTCTTTAAACTGTTCAATGCAACTTTGTTTCAACTGATCAGCATAAAACAAACACGTCTCAAACTCACCTCTCATAGCAGCAGCAGTTAACTTGGAATAATCAGAACGACCATCATCAGTCAACCCTTCCACTAAATACTTCAAACCCAGTTGATTCATAGCCGGGACATTCGGGCAACTAGCAGAAACAACTTCAAAAATCAAAACAGAATGATGGGACACAATAGCACGACCACTCTCGCTGCAAAGCAGAGGGTGCTTAACATTTTTCCGGTCACAAACATAGCGAATTGCTTGAACAACAGCAGAAGCGTAATCCTCAAGGCTATACGCCACAGAAAGATCCGAGTCAGCTGATTTGGATCCATCATAATCAATACCTAACCCGCCTCCGATATCAATGACTTGCATATTAGCACCGAGACGGACTAATTCACAATAAATCTGCGCAGCTTCGCCAACGCCGTCACAAAGCAAAGCAGTTGTGGGGATCTGAGATCCGATATGAAAATGCAATAACTGAAAGCAATCGAGCATTCCAGCCTGTTCAAGTTTCTTCACGACCCGCAGAATCTGGATCGTAGTTAAACCAAATTTGCCTTTTTCGCCCGAGGTAGACCCGAAATGACCCTCATGCTTGGTCCTCAATTTCGCCCTGGCGCCAATAACGGGTCGAACACAGAGCTTCTTGCTTATGTCTATAACCAAATCTAGCTCCTCTTCCTGCTCAAGCACAATCACTGTGTTCAAAGCCAGCTTCCTTCCGAGCAAAGCGAGAGTGATGTACTCTGCATCTTTAAAACCATTGCAAACCAACAAAGCTTCTGGGTTTCCCCTGCACAAGCAACTCATACCTAACAAAAGCTCCGGTTTTGACCCGGCTTCCAAACCGAACCGGAAAGGTGACCCAAATTTCACAATATCTTCCACAACGAACCGTTCTTGGTTACATTTCACGGGAAACACGCCCTGATAACGAGCCTCGTAACCTTGAGTCTGTATAGCAAAATCAAAGGCTGACTGTAGAGACTCAAGCCTGTCCTTGAGCACGTCAGGCAGGCGAACAATAAGAGGGAGCTGCAATCCGAGTCCACCAATGGATTTCGGATCCGAAGCTTTCTTTACAATCTTGAGCAAGTCAATCTCCTGGTGGGCAAGTGTGCCCTGACCATAGGGACGGACGGAAATGTTACCGGACGAGTTGACGGTGAAGTAGGGTGCACCCCAGTCATCTATTTTATAGAGAGACGCCGAGTGAGACGGCGACCAATGTGAATCGTCCACGGTGTTTCCGGTGGTGGCGGTAGCGGCCGGGGATAAGTGTGCACCAGAGATTAAAAAAGATGGCGGCGAGGGAAAGGAGCCATCCCAAGGAAAGGAGTTTGCGTAGGCAGGAGGAGCAAGGGCAGTGTCTACGCAACAACCTAGGCCAGGCATCCTCTTTCCCTGAGACTTTTGTTAAAAAAATGAATTAATAGAAAAAAAAAAAAAAAAGGTGGGGCGTTAGTGGTGACGAATTTTCTTCAGTTTGTGAAGCTGGGGGCTTTAGAACCCGCCGAGGCCGAGGCCCCGGCTACCCCCACAAAAGAGGCAGTAGAAGATCTATTACAGAAAAAAGACAGCCCTGCTCTTTAAATACTTATGCATGTAAATGCCAACATCAATCTCCAGAAGAGATCGGCGCTAAGGAGGAAAGATTTATGTACCGGAAGAAGCACAGACCATGCAGATCTGAGAATGGAAAATGACCCAACAAATAAAAATAAGATAGGTGAAGAATTGAAAAGGAAGGATAGAGAAAGAAGGTTGAGTTCTGATAGGAGGAGATCTGGGAACTGGTGGTTGTTGAAATGGGAAGAGAGGGAGAGAAAAGGTGGTAGAGAGTTTCGGAGATTTTCCTGTAAAGTGAGGGAAAATAGGAAAGAAATCTGCTGCAAATGAAAAGAGAGGGGAAATAAGTAAACTAGGGTTTGGCCTATCTTCAAAGAAGATATCTAACAAGGTGGAACTGAGCGAGAATTGCATGAAAGACGGAGCTCCTTTATATAGGGATTTCGCGGTAGGGGTGGAGTCATCGTGGGGGCTAGAAAGGCCGTGGGCCCGTGAGTTTTGCCGGCACGAATATCTTTATTTTATTATTCTTTATTTGACTCATAAAGAATTTTAAAATAAATATCAGTGAAATTTTTTTTAATTATCCTGCCATTAGTTCAAATTAATGAAAATTTTGCTCTTTTAGCATAAATATCAGTGATTTTAAAATAAATATAATTTTTATGAATTTCTCTATAATACATTAAATATATTGTCACATCGTTTTTTTTATGTAAAATAAAATCTAAAACCTAAAACATTTAAGATAAAAATTTTAAAATATTATATCAAATTAAAGAATTTTAATATAAATTTTAAAATTTTAAATTATAATTTAGAATATCTAACACAAAATTGAAAACATTTATGAAAAAAAATTAAAATATTCAACATAAAATTTTGAAAACGGATGCATGTAACTGAACATCAATCAATCTTCTTATATTCAAATTTTTTAATATGTGCAATTTGATTCCTTAAATAAAAATTTTCAGTTAAATAATTTTTCCTTTTTTACTTAATACAGGTATAAGATTCCGTTGGCAGGGTTGATCAGCGTCGAGTTGCCGCGTGGTGTATTAGTGGGACCGGCACTTCTTCGTGTTCTTTCTCTCGAGATTTCTCGCCTGAAGTCCAACTTCGAGACCGCGAAATTGGGGATGGATCGCGATTAATTCAGTGATATTTGGTTGAGGAAAATGGCACGAAGTGTCTTCCGCTCCATGGATTTCCATTATCCGACGTGATTCGGCCACGTATCAGTTGTTTGTTGCCCTAGAGCGCATATTCCGTTGCAGGTGGAAAATTAATTGGGTTTTTCTTCAAATTCAGAATAAACAAAAATATAAATATAAATAAGTGCACGTGTTTCTCACGTGGTAACAAATCCATTCATGTGTTTCTCGACCGGAGGGATTTTCACCTGTCTTTGACCAACACTTTTTCTCATGCGTTTGTTTTTTTATCTCAAATTTAAATATTATTAATTACAAGTTTTAATTATTTATTTTTATAAAATAAAATATTTAAAAATTATAAAATTTTTGAAGATATTATTTATAAATATTTTTTAAAATATTAATTATTTTAACACTATAATGTATCAATGTATATTTTAAATTTTTTGAATAGTATTAAAAATATAAATTAATTAAAAATTTTATATAATTATTACATATTTTATACTTTTATTAGAGTAATAAAAATTTATGAGAATAAAAAAATTTAATTATGTATAGTGTGTGAGGATTATACAATATTATTATATTAATTTATACAAATAAATTTATATAATGTATTTGCATCTTTATTATTATTTATCAAGTTTTCTTTTAATTATATATACGATATATATTTATATGAAATGAATGCTCATGATTATCTTTTTATCATAACTTATTCTAAGGTAAGTTATATTATATTCCATACAAGCAGATCTAAGTTAAAATATTAGGAATAAATTATATTCGATTAATGTAGATGAATGTAACTTTTAATAAATATATTTTTAATTATTAGTTAATTACCTTGCTCATTTTTAAAAAGTTCAACAAATTGTAACCTGTAATAAAAGTATTTAATTCATTTCCTTTTGTATATAAGATAAAACAATTTTTTTTCATTAAATTACATGGCCCACTTTGTATAACACACGCAGACATATACATAATGAATTTATAATTAGTAATTAACTTTTTCAAATTATAAAATTATTTGTATGTATTTTTAAGGTAAATATGATCTACTGTGAAAGAAATACACAATTCTAATTTTAAAAGAATTTTTGTTAACGAATATCTTTAAATTACTTATTAAAATGTTAATATTTAATAAATTATAATTTTTAAAATATTAAAATTTATAAAAAAAATACTTATTAATTATTACATTAAATATTAAAAATTATTATAAATAATAAATTTAAAATCCTTCGAAAATATTTAAGAGCATTTATTAGCAAAATTTTTCTAAAATATATAATAATAAATATTTAAAAATTGATAATTTAAAAAATATTCCAACCAAATTTTTTTTCATTTCATTTTATTTTCTCCGATATTTAAGAACTTGGGATAAGAAAGAAACAGAAATTAGAGTTGAATCAAATAGAAAGAAAAGGTCAAGAAAAAGGGCATCGCCACCCGCAAGTTGCGAAATGTTTTGTTTATCGCGAGATAATGTGGTGTCAACAAGAGATATTGAATCATCGAGGGCGGTGGACCTCCCTTCGCCAAGCCTAAACCTTTGACGCAATAATTAATACGAAAATGTTAGTCCTTTTCTTTGACGCGCATCCTACACGTAAATAAATAAATAAATAATATTAGAATTTTGTTTAAAATTTTTGTAATTACTATTTATAATAAAAATTTTCTTACACAATATCTTTAAGACACTGTTACAAATTTTCTATTTAATATTTATAATAATTATTTACTATGTTTAAAAAATTTTAACAAGTGTTTTAAAACTCATAACATTATTTTTAAAAAGTACTATTTTTGTTATAAAATAATTATTGTACTTAAAAAAATATATATATATATTATGTACAAGTGAATATGGTTGACAACTGGGCCAGGCTCAAGAAAAACGTCGCCTTTCAAGAAATTAGGGGTGAACGACGCCACGGCTTGCGTATTGAGCATGCATGAAATTACAATTTTAGCCTTCGTCCTTTTAAAGTTTTCCTCAAGCACACTAGAAAAGGGGGGGCGGGGGGCGCGGGGGGCTCAACGTAGCAATATTATCCTCACAACGACGCATGCACTGACAAAAGTAACCTCAGTAAGCCTCTCTTTTTACCTTTCTACCATTTTATTATACAATTACTTTTTTCTTTGTTAACATTGCGAGATAAGCTATGCTTTATGGATAGATAGATAGATAGATATAAAATAATGTAAAAAATTGATAATCATGGTCTTAATTCTTTATAAATCTTTTAATTAATATATATTCCAAGTTAAAAAAATAAATAAATTTGTTGAAACATTTAAATTTATTTTTAAATCATACTTTGAACACCACAATAAGTTTATTGAAGTTAAGAATTGGATCATTCATTTCAATATAAAAAGAAGACTTTGGTTAATTCTGTAAAAGAATTCCCCTCATTTATTTATTTTATGATGGCTGAGTCAATTTTGCAATCTTGCAATAAACATTGTGGGACAGAATTTTGACCTCTGAAATGAAAAATCTATATGATATATAACGTAATCTTCGAAAAACCAAGTTGACTGAATCTCCATCTGCAGAAGACTAAAACTTCTTTTACCCGCAACTTCATATTTGATTGATTGACTCTTCTAGTACAACAATGAATCAAGAAACAATAAACGTGGGTTCTATTGGTCTTCGTGTATTGTTTGTCTTTGTCTTTGTCTTTGTATTGTCAATTAATTAATAGTTGAATGGTTAGCTTCGAATCATTGGCTACAACGAACCCAATAGTCAACTGGATTACGTCCGATTTCAATGTTTTCGCATTTTGTAATCTTTAGTCAGCATTGGATAGGTAAGGGTATTTTCAGAAATAAAATTTTAAATATTTAATTTTAATCAATAAATAATAAACTAGAGCCCTAAATAAGTTTAAAAAATTTCTAGTGAGGATTTACATTTCTTGGTATCTCACCTAGTAGTTGTAAGACTAGTTTAAGATTGCCAATATTGTATTACACATTATATATTTTTTTTACATTTAGATCATAATTGAAAAATTAATTGTCCATTAATTTTTATTAATTATAATAAATTTTTATTTTTATTTTTATTAACTAATATCATAATGTATACATTTTATTGTTATTAACAATATTATATGATTAAAAAACAAGAATATATAATTATTATATATTTTATAAAACATTTTTGTTTTTACTCTCATAATAAAATTTTTAATTTAACTTTCCGATAATCTTAGATTGGAATTGGTTGAATTTTATTTTAATTTATTTATTTTTAATAGAAATTCGGAGTTATTGTTGGAAGGAATGGGGAGATCTTAGATTCCTATGATACAAATCCATCGTTTAAGTCTCCAAACCTTTAAAAATAAATAAAGACAGATCATACGTAATGAGTACTAGATGAGATCAGAAGAGTATTTAAAATAATCAATAAAATCAGGATTATATATAAATAAATGTGTTTTAACAACCCTCATGAATGTTTTTATTAAAAAAATTAAAACATAATATATATATTTATATTTGCATTAAAAAATGTTATCAACAATTGAAAAATAAATATCATCACACATTACATGAGGTCGATTTTCAAAAGAGAATCGAAAAAAAAAAAAAAAAAAAATCAACTGTCAGCATTTGATATTATTAATTTCTTCAGGATTGGAATTCACGAGCAACAGTAATAAATAATCAGAGGAAACGACGACGTATCGTGTTGTTGCGAAGACCGGCGTCCAATCAATTGATAAATTTATCTGACGGACTCACTTTAATAAATAGTGGTGCAGTACATTCTTTAATAATATTATCAACCAATTTATGTAATTAAATTTATATTAAAAAAAGAAGTATTTTAGAAAAAATATAAAAAAATTTTAATATTTCAAAATTTGAGAAGCGCAACTGCCAAGTTGATTTTGGTATTAATTTTTTTTTTTTAATAAAAATATTTTTCACCAAATGGGAAATTGGAATCTTGGAGTGATTTCGGTATTAAAATTATTTAACAAAAATATTTATTATAAATACAAATTTTAATAAAGAATCTATTTATATTGTAATATATTAGAGTATATTAGAATAGTGATAAATTTTTTTTATATAAATTGAAGTGTAATATTTTATTATTGTCATAGCCCACATGTAAATGAAAATTAATGGGAATAAAAAAATAAATTACAAGAGACATATAATTACTATAAAATACTATCACAATAATTTATATAAAAAAAAAAATATTTTTACATTATTGATTATATCATTAATGTAATATAGGTAAGTGTTGTTCATATCACATGAACATAGTAATACTTTAATTTTAATTTTAAAAAATAATAATTTGCTGCAAGAACAAATGTTGTTCGTGTCACATGGACATAGTATTACTTTGATTTTAATTTTTAAATTTAATAAATAATAAAATAATATTTTTTTTTACTTTTATTATCATGAATATACTTTGAACAAGTGCCATTCAATGAATAAACAATAATATTAGAATACAAAATTTTTATAAGTATTTTTTAATATAAAGTTATGTCAAAAAACATATATATAACTATTATATTTATATGATGATATACACTATTGTCATGTTAATTCATAAAAAATATTTATAAAAAAATTATACAAAAAATTGCATCCTTATTATTATTTGTCCATAAATCAGCTTCTCATTTGATAGTTTTGTAGATTGGTCCTTGCATCACAAATTGTTGGACAATTTATTGCACTATAAAAAATCTAATCAATAATTCGAAAACCTATTTGTTATATGGGTTTCAGATTCCTTTAATTTTTTATTAGGCCCATAATTAAAACAATCAATAATTCCATCTTATAACTAAATTATATTTCCCTTCATTTGTGACGGAAGTTTCTAATTGATGTAAGGCTTGATCTCTTATTTTAATGACCCTTTTACATTTGCATTTGTCATTGGCACAATTACTCGACCCTTGGCCAAGAACCACACAATCCAATAAATTTCCAATAGAAATGAATGAGCCAAATTAGCTTCTGCAAATGACCTAAAAATCTTAGTCACTTGAATCAAATGTGTGGCAATTATCACTTAATCTTTGTTCTTGAAAGTTAAAAAGCACTTATTATAAAATTATTTAACATGTAATGGGTTCCTAAGCAAGAGATGGAGAGATAATTTATGTTTTCTAGAATATATAAAAACGTTTTATGACACAACAAATTCAAATTGGGTTATCTCATTCTTAATGCTTGATGACCAACAATGCCAGAAATCCCATCTCCGTAAGGGTCATCTCTCTTTTCCTAACTTTTGATGATGTCAAAGAAACAATCTTTCTACTATTACTAAATACGTCCTAAAAAGTGCTTACTTTAAAAGTGCTTTTGATGCAATTGGGTGGTTGTGTGGTTCAAAAACATACTCAATATGGACATGTTAGCCCACCTCCAACACTTGCAGCAGAAAACAAGATGAAATAAACAAGAAAAAGTGTTTGAGAAATTGGAAAAACATTGGCTTATTAAAGAAGATGAAAGTTCGGTATTTCGGTATGTCATTAGCTAAATTGTTAGTTAGGTCAAATGAATAATCTAACAATGTCATTTAAAGGAAAGTCTCTTAACCATATACATTAAGAGAAAATTTAACAAATTACACAAATTTATTAGAACATCATTATTTATATAAAATTTTTCGTATAAATTGATGCGATATGTTATATTATTATTATTATTATTATTATTATTATTATTATTATTATTATTATTATGTCTTATAAATATTCTTAGGTTAATTTTGTGAATTAAGAATTATTTTTTTATTTAAATTATAGTTGTGCATTAATTCTCTTTACCCATTTGATAGTTTTTCAAATCATATATCATTGTCGAAAGTCAATAAAACCAGTAACCTCTTCCAAAGACTATTAGGAAGGGTATTATTCTCTCTAACTAATTATTTACTCTAATAGCAAAATGGTCAAAACTCTCTCATATTGATTGTTGTTTAATTTTTTTTAAGTAATTAATCACATGATTTATTAAAATTATTCTTTAATTTAAAATTTTAAATTCTAACCATCTCTTCACCCAAGCACTCCTTGAGTCAGGACTCTTCCATTTTATATGAAATGTTAATAAATTATATTATATTATATTATATTATTATAGATAGAAAAAGTCGGTACAATTTTATGGAAGCATGTGCTACATTCAAAATCCGTTAGTATTAAAAAAAATTGAGTAAAACAAGACTATTAATTTCGATCATTAATCAATACCTAATTACAACACTATAGTTTCAAGATTCTCCAATACAGATGATGAGGTATCGCATTAAACAGTTTTGGCTTATCTTTAATCCGTTCGTACTGTAAATTATCTCTAAGTTGATTTGAATTGACCAAATTGTTGTACGAAGTATAGATTTCTAAGGTATTAAATTATTGTTACCAAAATAATAGAAAGCAAGATGTTGAATCTTAGAAAAATGCTTGCTTTGGCAACATTTTATAGGGTTGATTACTTGGTTTTATTCCCATCTCATTCCTAATTATTTATTTATATGATAATTTTTGTTTACACCTCATCACGTTATTGTAATTAAATATTAAAATTTTGTAATCTTTCAATAATGTAGAGACTAGAAACACTGAACATTCTATTGCCTTTAACGTAAATAATAGCATTTTAGTATCATATATTATTTATTATGTCATATCAATAAAACAAAATGACAATTTTTTTTTTTTTGGTTCTAATTTTGAAGAGAAAATTGAATTTGTTCAGAGGATATGCATAAAAAAATACATTTATTATTGACAAGTCTAATATATATATAAATTTAAAATATAAAACCCATTCAGCACGATTTGAGAAGTAAATAAACATGTTTAACTTGGAGATTTGCATGTAGTTTGCAAAACTAGATTTAGTCAATTCAACTTACACATTCCAAAGTATTAATTAATTAGTTTAATTAACAAGATTTTTTAAAATAATAAGAGAGATTTAAAATTCAAATTTAGGAACTATGAAACTACTTGGTTGATTCTTGTAATGTCATTCATATAGACCGATAAAAGAAATCTTTGGTGGAATCTCTTTCATAGAATATTGCAATGGAGTTGGATGTTGTTATATTTAAATAGTAAAAATTTTACTATGACGAGTAAAAATATGTATTTTTTAATGGGGAGTAAAACGTCATTTTGACTAAATAAACTTTAAAAATCTAATACTTTTAAAAGACGCAAATGCTTAAAAAGAAGCATTTACTAAACACTTAAGTTTCACTGTAAACGTACAATAATCCAAAAATAAACCTTAAAAGCTGTAACACAAGGTGTTGAATTAGTATAAAAAACAAAGGGGAAAAAAATCAAACACCAGAGTCCAAGAGAAACCAATACGCTGCTGATGGAACAAAGTTGCTAAATCAGAATCGGAAAATTGCAATAACTAAAATAAATGTACAGGTAACTTGGCAGGGAGCTATTATTATTACAAGTGTTGCTAACAATTGAAGCCATATATTCTGCTTCAATTACATAGGTATTCTGTTACAGCATCAATAATAGTAGTCAGAATTAGCACTGAATGAAGAAATTGAAATACCAAGAGATCACGGGAAAAAACAAATAACAATTATCAATGTCATCCAAAAGAAACGGGCAAATCTCAAGGCTAAAAATTTAGGATATAATGTCAAAATGACACCGAAGTTGAATAGATGATAAGATAATACAAATACATGCACCAGGTTACTGAATAAAATTCCTTTGAATGGTTTGAAGTTATGGAAAATACAAAACAAACAAGGACAGCTATGCAAACTTTATTATGCAGAGAAACTCGATCCTAATTCCAGAAGTAGAGCGCACAACAACACAACATTACTGGAAGAGTAGCAACTTCCACAAGAAATTTTGATATCATTGCAAGTGCCGTCCACTCATTACTAATCTGAGACTAATTAAAAAATCATTCTCCCCGGAGTGACAAGAAGTTATAAAAGAGTACCAGCTAGCAAAACCACTTCTTAGTCTGCTCTGGATTGGCCTGCTCGAGAGGACAAAATGATACCAACAATAAGGCCATAGAGTGCAAGGGCTTCAGCAAAGATAAGGATGAGGATCATTCCAACAAAGAGTTTGGGCTGTTGTGCATTAGCTCTGCAAAGAAAATACATACATGATATAAACCTTATTCGTGAAAAGCATAGTGTGATTCTCATAAGCATCAAATTTACAAAAAAACAAACAATACAAAAATAAATCCTCAACCACAAAATCCTTTCACTGTTTCTTTGAGCTTAATGCCAAATTTTCTTTCCAAATTACACACTCATTCTCCATGGTAATGTTGTCCAACTGAAGTATTGCATCAAAATTTTTTCTAGTTATTCTATTGATAACTGGATATTATATCACATATGAACAGCAATTTGAATCTCAACATATCATATATCTAAATGTTTATATTAGCATCCTTCCAAACTGCATTTGCAACCCAACTCAGATACTACTATGCTACAAAGTTAAAACTGAAAAGAATAACATGTTTCCTGCAAACAACATAAAACAACTCAATAACTGGTACAAAATTTAACAAGCCAATGGCTTACAAGCAAAAGGGTTTGCAATGAAAGTAAAAGTAATAATAACCAAAGCACAAAGTGAGTCATGTGTACATCACTTATAACAAACTGTTGAAATATTAATCAAATTAAGTGAAGCATGATAAAGTCTTTATTCAACATAAATAACAAAATGGTGCTTATTAGATCAGTTTCTATTGATGCAGCATTGTGTATCTGTATTTTTGGGACATATGGTGCTTAGTATAAAAATATGAAACAACAGTTTGGATATTAAAAATAACCAACCAAAATAAACAAGAAGCATTGATGCGTATGCTCCACACGCGCCAAGATAAAAATTGGACATAATACCTGACACCTGCATCACCAACAATTCCGATAGCCATTCCAGCAGAAAGCCCGGCAAGACCACAAGCAAGACCAGATGAGAGATGAGCATAGCCATCAAAAAGGTAGTATGATTTGGCCTTAGGGTTAATCCCAGTGCTAATAATGACAGCAATAATTAACCCATAGATGCCCAAAACACCAGCCATAACAACTGGCACAATTGACTTCATCACCAACTCCGGTCTCATAACACCCATCGAGGCAACACCAACTCCACTCTTCGCCGTTCCATAGGCCGCTCCCATACCTCGGAAACAAATACACTCTACAACTTGAAAACTAGAAAAGGAAATCCAGGATGTTGTAGCTAAGAAAAAATATTTTATATTTTCAAACTATGTCCTATAATCTGCAGAACTCTCATAAGGAATTATAGTTACCTCAAATGATATTCAACCTGCATTCATTTTCCTCACATATATTAAACATTTGAAGTTGCTACAAGCATAAAAGTTTCCTAGAGGCTAGAACACACGTTTAATGCCATAAACGCACACATTAACTTATATAACCGTATCTTTGACTCTGTATTTCTAAAAGTTCACCTTGAGTCTGCATAATAGATAGGCAATTCCATCCATGTTTATACATCATACACTAAATATTTAACAATTTATGCTCCTTTCTTTAAATGCAGTACCAAAGCCAATCACCAAGGTTAAATGGTTCTGTCATCTCAATCCTGATTATATTAAGTTTAGATTCAAAGATATATACTAAGATATAGAAACAATCTAACTGAAAAATCTTAACATATCTACAATAATAAAATCACCAAAACTAGTCCATCAATGTCCGTTGTTTCATACATCTGCCATGGTGATTTCACCAATTTCGGGGGATCCACGAGAACAAACTTGTAACAAAAAATACGCTGTAATATGTTCCCAATAGGGAAACAATAGCAGAAATAAAAATGATCGACCTAAAATAGCATTCACATTAAGAAAATCAAAATAAGCGTTGCTGATATTGAGACAAAATTAAATTGATTTATTGGTTCAAAATTATAAACTAATCCACCAGACTTGCTACTAATAAGTACCAAATTCATTATTTTTTAGGATAACTAATAATTTCCGAAAGTACGATCAAATTTAAGCACGTTAAATTCCATTTAATTTCCAACAGAAACTTCAATGAACGAACATACACATAAATAACCCCCGATTTAATTCAATAAATTGCATTATAACACTCTGAAGTAAAAGAAAAGGTAACTAGGGTTAGGTTTTGATTACAGGAGAAGACGAGGGCGGCAGCAGCGCCGAGGAATCCGAAGAACGGTGCCGTTTCATCGCCGCTGAAAGTAGAAGACATTTTCGTACGTCAATCGGAAACGATGTCGTTCTGATCTAACGATCTTGTGGGATGTAAAAGTTTGTTTGGGACAGTGTTCCAATCTCTCTGGTTTTGTTGCTTGCGTGATAGTAGAAGTAGTGGAACAAAATCAGCCCGCTAAGTTTAATATTTTATAATGCCGTGCGGGCTCGGGTAACCTGTTGTACCTAGAAGGCCCAATTTTGTGAGGTCCAGGAGACCAAAATAATGCATACTATATACCATGTACCGGACACTCTTCTCATGATTATAATTTTTTAATGGTTAGTATGAGCAGTACCAGCTGAAACCGAATCTGGGGTAGTTCTCAAAAAAAAAAAACATAAGTTGACTGAACAAGGAGTGGCCGCTTTTAAATTTAAAGTGAGACATAAATTTTCAACTTCATGCAAGTTAGAAATTAAATATAAAATAAAAAATATATTTAATATTTAGCAATTATTCTATTATTAAATTATACAAATTAATAAATAAAATTTTATTTTCAAAATCAAGTTAAAAAATTAAATTTAAATAATTAAAAATTTTCGAAATAAATGCATATATGGTCTGAATCTATTGGATGAGCATGTTGCACCTAACCTTAAGCTTTTAAAATATAGTATAAAGTTATAAAGTTTTTTTTTTTATTTTTTTTATTTTTTTAAAGTACAACACAAACACTATAATTTTAAAATCAAATAAATTTTAAATAAAAATATAATACTTTCAAATATATCTTTTAAGAGAATAATTTTCACATGTCCATCATAAATGAAACACACTAATCAGTCGAAGACAACACAGTTATCTACCCTACTACGGCTATTTAGATATTTAGTTAATATGTTATTATTGGAACATTTACGTGCATGTAAACTTTGGTCTATCTTTAATTATATAAAGAGTAATATTTTTCTAAAACCAAATGTCCAAGACATACATGAAATAGTATTTTTTATGAATATTCCAAAAATAGTCTACAGTCTACATGGAACACATAACAGAAAACTTGTTAATGCCATATAAATGAAATAAATTAAAATGGTTGAAAGTACATACAAAAAAGGCAAAAAGTCCATCTCTCTCGATCTCCAACTATTCTTGAGAAGCTAGGAACAAAAAGTTTTATAATAACATAGATAAATGTGCTGAGTAAGTGCATAATAGTAACTTCACTTTCAAAACAGCAAAGGATTGAAGTCTGAAACATGCAATAAACCCACTACAAATTCAACACCTTTAGGTAACTTAGCCTCAAGCATCTTGACGCAATTTCTGAAAGACTTTTTCCGGATATATTTAGAAGTTTCCACAATCAATTTCTGAAGCATTGTTGCATTTTGAAGCAAAGTAAAATGCAACTTCAAGATTAAATTGGCGCCCAAGAAAGCCATGTAATTCAGCAACCTTGAGGTGCTGATGAGAGAGTATTTAGGAAACCGATTTCTTTTCTTTCCTAATCGATGCCCATGACCATCTACCTGCAACAACGAAAAACAACCACCACACAGTGCACAGCTTGACAAGATATGACCATGCGAATGAATGATCATAATGAAACAAAAATTTTGAACATTCAAAATCTCTACTAGATTTGGACAGCTGTAAGAAACCTGTTCATTCTTGGTATGTATTGTAATTCATTATGGTTGCTATAATGTTAAGGCTCTTGCAATAAATTGAAATTTTTGTTGCATCTCTATCATAATCTTTAAGCTTGCTCAGTAACAATTTTTAAAGAATGAAGATCCATATCGAATGGAAGGCCGCAATAAACTTATTGAAGGGCATTAACTTGTAACAGATGTTATCTTCTAGCACAATGTTCGTCGAAATTGAATTCATAAATAGTACTTAGAGAATATGAAAATTATAGGCACCATATCAAACATATTCAAGCGCTGAAGTGCAAAATATTATGAAAGTAAGTGAAGTTCGTTATAAAATGGAAGGGTGTCGTAAACTGATTGAAGAGGCATTAACTTGTAACAGATATTATCTTCTAGCATAATGTTCGTTGAAATTGCAATCTTAAATAGAGCTTAGATAATACCTTGATAATTATAGGCAATATATTAAATATTCAAGCACTGAAGTGCAAAATATTATGATAGTAAGTTTACTTAGCTTATGCCTCCAAATGCAGAGTAAAGAAAAGTAGGTGCCATACTCACATTTTTTACCATCTCAAACATCCCAAACTTCTCGACTTATTAGTAATATATTACAACATTACCAGTAGTATAAGCCTTTGCAGAACCGGACATGCATTTATTATGCCAGTTAGTCCCAGTATGCTTTCACTATTAGGCGTAGTAAACCTGAGTTTTAAGTGGATTAGCTTAGGCAATTTGCAATATCAGAATTGCATATATACTTCAAAAATAGGATGAAAATAAGACAGTATGCTTAAAGGTTGTATTAAACACACATACACCTTAAATGCTAACCTTGCTGCTGCCGTCCAACTCAAGAGTCTTCAGTTGAGGGAAGAGCATATAATTGGTCCCATAAAATACGTTATTCAGACAGAGACACGTCCACAAATGGATACATCAACCTGTTGGGGAAAATTTTCAATAAGTAACTTGATTTCTCGACCATAATATTTAAATGATACAAGACTCAGAAGAAATTTCAATTTTTTTTTCAGGAAGTAGCAGGATTGAATTTCCAGTTGCTTCAATTAGATTTATGAACCAACCATCTTCAAGATTAATAGAGCTGAAGAATCGATCACGCATATTCGATCGAGAAGTGGACAATTTTGCATAAAAAACTCAAGAATCTCCCCGGTGATATTAACAGTATTAAAGTGGATGGATCTTAGGGACTTAATATTTGACAAACCATGACCACTTCTAAGGCTATCAAAAATCGGAAATGTATAATCATGCTTATATATTCCCGGCCGCAAGTCCAACTTAAAGTCTTGAACTCTCTTAGCTATTGCAGCGTAAATCCAATTAGAAATGACCTATCATGTGAATCAGACAGATTAAAACGTATTCTAAAATCACTTGTGCTTAAAACTCTATACAATTTTAAGACCTTATGCGCCGAGCTAATTTACTTAGACCTTTAAAATTCCATAGCTGCTAATCCTCTCCAAACATTAAAAAACGACTCAGAAGCATAAAAATTTAGAGCACTAGGGTAAGTCCACAAATTTTTCCATCTGCTGGAAAGAACACTTGTCCTTGCAGCTTCCTTAAGCGTTAACCGAGAAATAATATTAACGAGAATATCATCAGGGAGTTTACGCCTCGTGAATCTGCAGAGGTCAGCCGCACCCTCGTTTACTTTGGAAACTTGTCTCGTCGAACAATTCTAAATGCATAGGCAAAAGCTAATTGAGTCCAAATAAAAAAATCGATTGCGTCGTTTTATGACAGACTGATGGTTGCTCTTGTCAAACAATTTGAGCGTTTGGCTTAGTGGGGCTCGCGGGTGGGGCATTTTTCCGCATGGACTATGAGAATCACAATTCCCAGAGAGTATATTGCATCAGCTTCTACAAGTCTAATTTTATTGTACATGTAATAACTAAATTATCCTTAAATTATTATATTTTAAATGATTGGGGGCAAGGATACCGCCTCAAAACTCCAGAAGAATTTTATAATATAAAACACTTGTCTATACGGAATGTCATCGAAAAATCCTTCATTTATTGAAAATATATCGAGTGATTTTTAAAAGTGCATCTTTTTATTACGTGCAAACATAAATTATATTATCTTTATTTTTTACTTATTGCATAATCTTAAGTGATGACCCATTCGAATGTGCAATATATACAATAACTCCTCAAATTGATGACGGTGATCCAATATTTACAATACAAACAAGTTTTGCTTTGCTACTTAGGGGACAAAAATAGCAAATCAACTGTTCAATGAGTGTGGGGCACGACGTAAAAGATAAACTTTAATTATACCATATATTAGAGATTAACTCTTGATTGTATTAATATAATTCTTCTTGAATTTATATTTTAATTAAATATGTAGTTAAATTATATTTATTTTTACGTCTTTGTATGTATGATTATGGCTTGAATTATGTTAGTTAATTATTAATTTTGATAATTTCTAAATATTGCATTATTTACTAAATTCTTATTTTTGTTGAAAAATAATAAAAGAGCTGATGAGTACATAAAAGTGTAAGAGTATTAAGATTTAAATTCATCATTTTATATTTTAAATAATTAATTCTCTCAAATTATGCATATTTCTAGTCTTTGAAATAAATTTTAAGTTGTTCGTAATTTGTGTTTATTTTTGTCTTTACTGCAGTGATAGTAAAAAGGTCGTAACTTTTCATTCAAGAGAGATTTTGAGGTGATTCTTATTTCTATAGAAAGAAGACTTAATGGGCTAAAATTTTCATATTTGGACCAACTTTTAGTTTGGACTTCACATTGTAATTTTAAAATCATCATTCAAGCCCATTCACTGTTCTAGTTCAGCCCGACCTTTCTTTAATATTTTGACCATAACTTTTGATAGAAATTTCAGATTTACCTGAGGCAAGTTGCAGATTAAAGATAAGACAATTATCTAGAACTTTCATATTTATTACTTCACTGAAATTAGTCTCATTTAAGGTCATCTATGACATTTTTGAGGCAGTTGAAATTATTGACTTCATTTGTTAAAGATTCCATCTAACTTTGTCAACAATTGTAATCATCATCTTTGACAATTTAGCTCTCGTTTTGGATATAAATATAGGCTTATTTATGCTTTGTAAAACATACATCAAGACTCTTGTAAATTAATTTCGTTCATAATATTGCTCTTTTCTTCTTATATTATGTCTTTCTAAATTTCAAGCTAAGGCTAGGAAGTTAATACTAAGGATGTATGGTATGT
>JAWDEX010000013.1:3353241-3391998 GCA_035221805.1 Trichilia hirta | reverse complement strand
ACAAAAATCATGAATCAATTTCTATCAAAACATATGAAATTTGAAAATATCAAAATCAAATATAATATGCAAACAATAATATTATAATCTCAATTACTCTTTGCATACAACAATTCAAGTCACGAAAAATATATCAATGAATTGTTTATGACTAGAAAAACAAGACCATGTAATTTTAAATTATAAAACGTACAAAATTCACATGAAATAATAAGATAAAATTTGGATACCAAAATAATTAAGATTATAAAATTCGAATTTCTAATTCATAATTTATTCGGATATACTAAGAATCAGATAGCAAATTATATGTTGATTCGAAGTTATTGATAAAAGTAATAAAACTCTTAAACCTTTAATCACATGCAACATCGAAATTAATATACAACATTGTTAAGAAATCAATGCGGTTATATAATCGAACGATCTATTTAAACAATTTAATATTTGATTCTAAATCATATATGTACTATCTCTGATACTACATGTTAAAAAAATTTCCTTGCCCAATCGTGTATATATGAATGCAAAATACAAAATTATATGATAAGAATGCATACTTATTTGAGCTATGAATGCAACGTTGTTAGGAATAGGTCATTCTCTCTGATCTTTAGATTAAGGGCAATCTTATCAATGGGATAAAGGTAATTTAGGGTTTTATAAGTCTTATGTGTTTCTTTTATAAAATCAGAAAAGGACCTAACCTATTTTAGTTGGTCATTATTAGGCCTTCCCATTAAAAGCTTCACTATAACCTATAACTTATATTGATTGCGTGAGTAACTCGTTAAAGACTTCAAGTTTAATTTACTTTAAAACATACATTTGACTTTAATAGATATATATATATATATTCTATTAACTTGTTTTTAATAAAATTATAATATAATTAATATAAGCCTTTAAATATGTAACATATTTATTAGGTCCATAAATTAAAATATTGATATTAATAATAGTATTGATTAATGATCATAAAATTATTAACTTAAATATACTAATAAAATTTTTTTTGTTAATAATTGTCTTAAAATACTTATTAAAGTTTTTATATTTTGTAACGTTAACAAGTTTTCTAAGAATATTTTGTTAACAAAATTTATAAAAAAAAAAAAATTACATTTAGATTTTGTCATTCTTTAAATCCATTAATAATAATATTTTGTCAAATATGATTTGCAATATCTTTTATACCACAAAACATCACTAAAAATCTAAAATCATATAATATTATTATTCCGACGACTATGAATAGTTTGTTTCTCTAGCTTGTTTTAAACTTTACCAAGCTATTCAAAAAAGTGACTCATTGTTCCTCCCAAGAATCACGAAGGGAAGAAGTATCATTTCTTATATGGTGTATTATATTTCAATTTTGTACTAATTTTAGAAAAATTTATCCAATAATTTATTCTATTTTTTATTTTCAAAAATATAGAATCATTTTTAAATCTTGCATTGTTATTATCCTTTCACATTGACCATTTAACATTATAGATGAAATTCTACTAATTTCTTTGTCAAATATTTTCATTATGCATTTTAGTACAATTAAAATCACATGACTAAATAATAAAAGCATTATTTAAACTATGTTTGAAATTTATATATATCTTTTAGTTTTAAAATTTTGAGTGTTGTAAAATGAAATTATATGTAAAATATAAATAAAATAAATAAACTTACTTAAAAAATAATAAAAAAATGAGACTCTAAAATTTAGTCAAAGGAACATTTGAAATAAGAGTGACAATTCAGACAATTATATTATATTTGTGTTATCTTAATAAATTTATAATATTATTTTTTGTTAATTTAAATTCAAATTATTTATTAATTATGTTAAAAAATTTTAATTTAATTATGATTAATTTATTAATCATGCTTTTTATTTTTTAAATATATGACATAACGTAATATAACACAATTAAATAATTAATTTAATTTAATTTATTTAATTTAATTAATTAATATAAAATTTAATTTATTTAACTAATCATTTATTTAAATATAAATAAATAAAATTATAATATTAAATAATTATTTACTTAAACACAATTATTTATTTAATTAATAATATTTTTATTATATCATAATAAATTTAAAAAATTAAATTTAAACACAATATAATTATTAATCGTGTGATACAAATCCAATTTAATCATTATTCGTATTAAATTTTTATTTATTTAACTATATTAAATTAATTTTAAATAATAATATCATGACTCAAATTTTCACCCTTAATTTAAACTCACCAAGTCAAAAAGAATACTCATTTTCACTGCTGACATTTCCAACGCATAAATTAAAAAATTTTAAATCCAATAATAAAGATGAAAACCCAAATAGATACAGAAACGTTGACACTGACAGACAGAAAAGCGGGATTAAAATGTCATTTTCAAATGTCTCTTATCCAAAATAATATTTACCAAACACTCTAGTTGTGCTTTCCGTTCACTGCCATTGCAAAACCACTATAATCCCAAACTAAATCTTAAAGACTGTACAAAATATGTTCACCTGGTATAAAAAAAAGCAGAGCCCAAGATAAACCAATATACCTGTGAAACGAGAATAAGAAAATTGCACACTCACTAATATAAATTCATAGGCAACTTGGCAGGGAGCTATTACTAGTAGACATGTTGCAAACAATTACGCCATATATTCTGCTTCAATTACAAAAATATTCTGCTACAGCATAACGCATAAATAACAACAGATCACGGGAAAAGGCAAATAACAATTACCAATGTCATCCAAAAATAAAGCAAATATCAAGGCCAAAAATTCAATATATAATGTCGAAATGATGCATAAGTTGAATAGACAATAAGATAATACAAATGCATGCACCAGTTTACTGAATAAAATTCCTTTAATGGGTTTTAAGTTATGGAAAATACATGGACAAATGTAAACAAACAAGGACAACTATGCAAATTTTATTATGCAGAGAAACTCAATCCTAATCCCAGAGGCACAGCACCAGCCCAACATACAAGTGACCGGAAGAGTAGCAACTTCCACAAGAAATTTTAAGATCACTGCAAGTGCTGTCCACTCATTACTAACCTGATAATAATTAAAAAATCTTTCTCCCCGGAGTGACAAGAAGTTACAAAAGAATACTAGGTAGCAAACTACTTCTTAGTCAGCTCTGGATTGGCCTGCTCGAGAAGACAAAATGATACCAACAATAAGGCCATACAGTGCAAGGGCTTCAGCAAAGATGAGGATAAGGATCATTCCAACAAAGAGTTTTGGCTGTTGTGCATTAGCTCTGCAAAGAATTTACATACCATGATATAAACCTTCTTCATGAAAAGCATAGTATTAACCAAGATCTAAAATCATTTCAAAATGATTCTCATAAGCATCAAATTTACCCAAAAGAAACAATACAAAAGATAAAACCCTCAAGCACAAAATCCTTTCACCATTTCTTTGAGCATAATGCCAAATTTTCTTTCCAAATAATCTACTCAATCTCCATGGTAATGTTGTACAACTAAACTATTGCATCAACATTTTTCCTGGTTATTCTATTGATCATTGGATGTGATATCACTTATGCACAGCAATTTGAATCTCAACATATCTTATATCTAAATTTTTATATTAGTATCCTTCCAAACTGCACTTGCAACCCAACTCAAATACTACTACGCTACAAAGTTAAAAATGCAAAGAATAACATGTTTCATGCAAGCAACATAAAACAACATAATAACTGCCCTGGTAAATAATTTAACATGCCAATGGCTTACAACCAAAAGGGTTTACAATGAAAGCAGAACAAATGATAGCCAGCACAATGTGAGTAACCTCACTGATACCCAACTGCCGAAATATGAATCAAATTAAGTGAAGAATGATAAAGTCTTTGTTCACCATAAATAACAAAACGGTGCTTATTAAATCAGTTACCATTTATTTAGCATTGTGCATCTGTATTTTTGTAACACATGGAACTTAGCACAAAACATGAAGCAACATTTTCGATAATAAAAATAACCAACCCAAATAAACAAGAAGCATTGATGCATATGCTGTTTACATGCAAAGAGAAAAACTGGACATCATACCTGACACCCGCATCACCAACAATTCCGATAGCCATTCCAGCAGAAAGCCCGGCAAGACCACAAGCAAGACCAGATGAGAGATGTGCATAGCCATCAAAAAGGTAATATGACTTGGCCTTAGGGTTAATCCCAGTACTAATAATGACAGCAATAATCAACCCATAGATACCCAAAACACCAGCCATAACAACTGGCACAATTGACTTCATCACCAGCTCAGGCCTCATAACTCCCATGGAGGCAACACCAACTCCACTCTTGGCCGTTCCATAGGCAGCTCCCATACCTGGGAAACAAATACACTCTACAGCTTCAAAACCAGAAAAGGAAACCCAAGATCTTGCGGCTATGAAAGACTATTTTATATTTAAAAAAAAAAAAAAAATCCTATAATCTGCTGAGCTCGCGTAATTAATTGTTACCTCAATATGGTTTTCAACCTGTATTCATTTCCCTCATATATATTAAACATTTTGAGGTTGGTACAAGCATACAAGTTTCCTAGAGGCTAGAACACACGTACCTTTGACTCTATAATTCTAAGAGTTCATCTTGTGTCTGCATAAGAGATTAGCATTTACATCCATGCTTATAGATCTTGTATTAAATATTTATCAATTTATGCTTCTTTCGTTGAATGTTTACAAAAGCCAAATCACCTAGGTCAAATGGTTCTTTTCAATCTCAATCCAGATTACAGTAAGTTTAGATTTAAAGAATTGTTAAGATATAGAAACAATCTAATTGAAAAATCTGAACAAATCCACAGTAATATAAACATTAAACTGCTCCTTCAATATCCGTTATTTCATACATCTGCCATAGTGATTTCACCAATTTCACGAGATCCACAAGAACAAAACTGTAACAGAAAATATGCTGGAATATGTGCCCAATAGGAAAATAATAGCAGAAATAAAAATGATCGACCTAAAATAGAATTATCATTAAGAAAATCAAAATAAACGTTGCTGATTTGTAGAAAAATTAAATTGATTTATTGTTTCCAAAATTATATATTAATTCATCATGCTTGCTACGGATAAGTACCAAATTCACTATTTATTAAGATAAATGACAATTTACCAAAGTAAGATCCAAATTATGTACATTAAATTCCGTTTAATTGCCAACAGAAACTTCAATGAATGAAAGGAAACATAAATAACTCACTATTTAATTTGATAATTTGTAAATATAACGATCTGAAAAAAAAAAAGTAAATAGGGTTAGGTTCTGATTACAGGAGAAGACGAGGGCGGCAGCAGCGCCAAGGAATCCGAAGAATGGTGCCGTTTCATCGCCGCTGAAAGTAGAAGACATTTTCGTAGGTGGATCGGAAACTACGTCGTTCGGATCTAACGATCTTTTTAGATCTGCAAGTATTTCTTTTTCAGAGAGAGTCCCGATCTCCCTGGTTTTGTTGTCTTCGTGATAAGAAAAGGAGTGGAACACAATCAGCCAGCTAAGTTTAATATTTTATAATGACGTGCGTGTTCGGGTAACCCGAGTTTGATTTATGTAATGAGGTTGTTTGGGTTGGACTTCAGAATTGTTGACCAGTGAAGCCCAATTTTTTCCAGCCCAGAAGAAAAAAAATATATACTATTATATTTACCAAACACTAATGATTATATTCTACAATCCATAATTGCGACATAAAATTTTTAACCATTAAATGCTAGCAATTTTTTTAACTTCAATTTTAAACTTAAATTGAGGCATAAACTTTTAACTTCATGTAATTTAATGATTAAAATAAAAAATAAAAAAAATATATTTAATATAATATCTCAGCAATTGGATCATAAGATTATATAAATTAATAGATAAAAATTTATTTTTAAAATAAATCTAAAAAATTAAGAATCCATTCAGTAATGCTTTTGAAAAACAACAATTACTTATTTTCATAATTTTGATATAAATTTTTATTTAATAAAAAAATTTTAAATTATTTATTTCACAATCTAACTTTAAACTCTCAAAAGTCGTTTGTCTTTTAACTTATGTCTAAAAATTTATTACAAAAGTATGAAATATAAATAAATAAAAAATCTTAACTTATATATAAATACAATAATAATTCTAGTTTTTAATAATATCCTTATAATATTAATTTATTTCTTAATCTAACTAGATCGAGTTTATGTATTTGAAATTAAATTGAAGTCGTGACTCTTACGTATTCAAAATTAAATTAAAATTATGACTTATTTATTTGAATTAAATTATAATTATGACTCTTGTGTATTTAGAATTAAATTCAAAGTACTACTAATTAGTAATATAATTACTTATTTAATTATTTTTTGTTAAATTAGTACATAATTATTGTGTATATGATTTTATTTATGTCATGATCTGGTCTTATCACTTTAAATTCGTATGCCGCTGAAATTTTTAATTATAAGGTCAATTTTGATAATTTCATATGTTATCCAAAATTTAAATTGAAAATAAATCAATAACAATTTTTATGTTATTCAATTAATTAAATATTGGAGTTTAATTTCTTTAAAATAGGATTTTATAATTATTCTCCATTTAATAATTGAATTATTATTGTAATAAATTTATGTACTTACATATTATTAAAAATAATGTTAGAATACAATTTTTTTTTATATATTTTTTAATCTTCACATTATTTTAAAAGGATAAATACGACAAAATATTATTTAAAATTTTTTTATTTTATAAAATCGAACAATTTGACAATCATATTTAGTATTTAAAAAATAAAAAAGCATATTATTCAAATATAAATTTGAGTCGTATTAAGATTTTAGACCAAAAAACAAACACCTCAGTACAGTACAAATACCGTAATTTTCAATTAAATAAAATCTAATAATATTTAACTAAATAAAATCTAAATAAAAGCATAACAATTTTAAAAATATCTTTTCTTGTACACACTCATCTCATCTTATGAGAAGAGATACATTAATTAGTCGAAATTAACTTAATTATTTAAAATATTAAATAGCTAAATTAACATTAGGTCATCGTGTGCTTACAAATTTTGGGGTATTTTTATATAGTAATATTTTTCTAAAACCAAGAGTCCAAGAGGACCAAGGTAGAAGAAAAAGTATTTTTGGTGAATATTGCAAAAATAGCCTACGGTATGTATACATGGAACACGTTACAGAATAAATTTTATGCCATATAATTGAAATAAAAATGGTTGAATTTTGTACAAAAAAGTAAAAGGCTCTTACCATCACTATCTCTAACTATTCTTGGCATCCTATTTTATGCATGAAAAGTACAAGGAACAAGTTTTACAATAGTATTGATAAGTGCTCTAAGTGAGGACATAATAATATCTTTACCTTCAAAGCAACAAAGGATTCAGGTCTGAAACATACAATGAACCAACTACAAATTCAACACCTCTAGGTAACTTGGCCTCAAGCATTTTAACACAATTTCTGAGAGACTTTTTCCGTATATATTTAGAAGGTTCCACAATCAATTTCTGAAGCATTGTTGCATTTTGAAGCAAGTAAAATGCCACTTCAAGATCAAATTGGCGGCCAAGAAACCCACGTAATTCAGCAACTTTGAGGTGGTGATGAGAGTATTTAGGAAACTCATTTCTTTTCTTTCCTAATCGACGTCCATGATCATCTAGCTGCAACAATGAAAAACAAGCACCATGCAGTGTACAGCTAGATAAGAAAAGACCTTCCGAATAAATGATCATCATGAAACAAAAATTTTAATATCTACTAGATTTGTACAGCTGTACGAAACCTGTTCATTCTTGGTATGTATTGCAATTCATTATAGAAGCTGCACTGTTGAAAATTTTATTGCATCTCTATTATAATCTTCAAGTTCATACAGTAACAATTTATAAAGAGTGAAGATCGATATCAAATTGAAGGGGCATTAACATTCCAACAGATATCATCTTCTAACACAATGTTCATTGAAATTGCAGTATTAGATAAAGCTTAGATGATATGATGACAATCATAGGCACCTTATCAAACATTCAAGCACTGAAGCAAAATATTATGATAGTAAGTGAAGAGAGTCATCAAATGGAAGAATGTAGCAAACTTATTGAAGGGGCATCAACTTTTAACAGATATCATCTTCAAACATAATGTCCGTTGAAATTGCAATCTTAAATATAGATTAGATGATCAGATGACAATTATAGACACTGTATCAAACATTCAAGTGCTGAAATGCATATAATATTATGATAGGAAGTTCACTTAGCTGATGCCTTTCAAATGCACAGTAAAGAAAAGTGAGTAGAATACTCACATATTTAAATCAACAAGCCACAACTACTATAATGACCAGCTCAAATATCCCAAACTTCTCAACTTATTAGTGATATATTACAACATTTACCAGTAGTACAAGCTTCTGCAGAAAGGGACATGCATTCATTATGACAGTAAACCCAAGTACGCTCTCACGATTTGGTGTAGTAACCCTGAGTTTCAAGTTGATTAGATTGGGCAATTTGCACTGTGAAAATTGCATATATACCTGAGAAGTAGAATGAAAATAAGACAATACACTTAAAAATTGTATCAAACACATATAAACCTTAAATACTAACCTTGCTGCAGCTGTCCAACTCAAGAGTCTTCAGTTGAGGGAAGCAGCATACAATTGGCCCGATAAAATATGTTATTCGGGCAAAGACACATCCACGAATGGATACATCAACCAATTGGGGAACATTTTCAATAAGTAACTTGATTTCTCGTCCATAATATTTAAATGATGCAAGACTTGGGGAAGAAATTTCAATTATTTTCAGGAAGTAGCAAGACTGAATATCCAGGTGCTTCAATTTGATTGATGAACCAACAACCTTTAAGCTTAATAGAGTTGAAGAATCAATCACGCATATTCGATCAAGAAGCGGACAATTTTGCATAAAAAACTCAAGAATCTCCCCGGTAACATTCACAGTGTTAAAGTGGATGAATCTTAGTGACTTAATACTCGACAAACCATGACCATTTCTAAGGCTATCACAAAACTCTATTGGAAATGTATAATCATGCCCATAAATTCCTGGCCGCAAGTCCAACTCTAAGTTTTGAACTCTCTTAGCAATTGCCGTGTAAATCCAATTAGAAATGACACTATCATGTGAATCAGATAGATTAAAACGTATTTTAAAGTCACTTATGTTTAAACCTCTATGCAATTCTAGGACCTTATTAACCCAGCTAATGTACTTAGACCTTTCAATTTCCATAGCTCCTAATCCTCTCCCAACATTCAAAACTGACTCAGGAGCATCAAAATTCAGAGCACTAGTATAAGTCCACAAATTTTTCCATCTACTCGAAAGAACGCTTGTCCTAGCAGCTTCCTTAAGCGTTAACCGAGAAAGAATATTAACAAAAATATCATCTGGGAGTTGACCGATCCAATCCTCGCGAATTACATCCTGCTTAGTAACAATTTGATGCAAAATTCAATGTGAAATCATTCAATTTTATAAATAACAAAACAAAATCCCCAAACAACAAGATCCCATTAACAACTTTCTAAAAATTAAGGAAAAATGATAACATCCCACCTCCATCAACGCCTTATCTCGTGCATCTGCAGAGGACTGCCGTACTTTCTTCTTCATTTACTTTGAAAATTTGCTCGTCGAACAATTCTAAATGCAGAGGAAAAAGCTAATTGAATCGAAATCAAGAATAGACCATATTGTTTTGTGACCGACCGATGGTTGCACTTCTTAAACGGTTTGAGAGCTTGGTTGAGCGGGGCTCACTGCTAGACAATTTTTCCACACATGGACAATGAGAATTCCAATTCCACAGAGAGTAATAGCATCAGGGTTCCTGAGTTTAATTTTAGCTTCATATATAAGGACACAGATTTTCATTCGCACAAGTAATAACCAAATTATCTTTATATTATTACATTTTGATTTTGCTTATTATTACTAATTAATTTGATATATAATTAAAATAAAAAAATACTGAAAGTTATTGTATTGATTGACTTAATAGAGATTATGGAATAAAAAATACTTGAATTTATATAACAATTTATTTTTATTGTATTTAATTTCTAAATATCTATAACACATATAGATATAAACTATACAGGGATATTTATATAAAAACAATATTTTAGATTTTTTTTAAAAAATAAATAATTTAAAATTTATATTAAGACAATTAATAAAAAAAATAAAATGTTATTCAAATTGACATTTCAATCAAATACAGAATTCACATTCAGTCTTCGAGCAAAAAATACGAATGGCATCTAAGTATAAAAATAGTTTATTCTTTAATAATACTAATTTAAACTATCATTTTTAATAAATATGTGATGATTTTTAATATTGACGGGCATTTCAATTATTCATTGAGAAGTCAGGGACGTATTAGATATATGTGGAAAGATTATATCCTTATTTGTAAAATAACGTAAATCAGGAACTCATTTGTCATTGTTGCTATCTCTGAGCCAGTGGCGCATTCACACTTAGCAACGGAACAAGGTGGTATTTGCAAACATATGTAATGGGCCGAAAATAATTGGATAATTATTAGGCCCAATAAAAATTCATCAGTGTCAATCAACAAAACTCATTTCCCAATAAACCCTTTAAATAGTCCAAACATCAGTCGGGAAACATGCTGGCATTGCGGCAGAATGAAGTCATTTAATATCCTTTTATGTCAAACTATTTCTTAGTTCTCATGCCTCTTTAATTTATTTGACAAAGTTTTATGTGATTACGTTTTCACCTCATTATTTATGATTGTTTCATCATAAATATTTATCTTAAAAACAATAAATAAATATAAATATGATTAAAGATAATTAAGAAAAACTCTTTAAACTGCTTATCATTATTGTATGGAACGAATGATTTTCTCTAATATTTTTACACAATTTTTTATTTTTAAAAATAGTATATTTTGTTTATTTAATATTCTTTATAAGACACAATTAACTTTATCATGGAGTACGGGTGACAAACGGAGTGTGTTCGGCCGACACAGCTAGTAACAGTAAAATTTTTGCAGGTTAACTAACTTACTTCAAGCACACACAATAATTATGTCGGGCTAGGCTAGACCCAACAAACAAGAGGCTCAACACCACTCATAAAGTAAGTTTCAATAAGCCTAAAAAATTATTGTTTAATGATAATAACTTTTAAATTATTATTTTAATAATTTATATTTAAAATTATAAGTTGAATAATTAATTTAATTTATCCAAAATTGATGAAAAATCATTAATGACTTGTTAAATATAAAAATAATAATACATAAAATAGAATAATTTAAAAATAATAATATATTTAATAAATTAAAATTTATTAAATTTATTTATTAAATTTAAAATGCAAACGACAATTAATAATAATATATTTATGACTTACAAGTTAAAATTATGAATAATTAAAATTTATTTTATAAATAAATAAATAAATTATGATAACTAATTATATTTTATAGGCACAACTTGATATTTAATTTAGTGTTGCAATAGATAGTCATATTTATTTTCATTCCTATCAATTAAATGTAGAATTATTACAACATAATATGTGATGATTAATTATATTTAATTATAAATAAAATAATACGAACATGATAATGTATATAATTATTTAAGTAAATTCAAAAAAAATTTGTTTAACAATTTGAATAATTATATAATAATTAAATAATATATTAATTCTATTAATAATTTGAATAAATATTATTTTATTATTTTTATCAATTAAAAATAAAATATAATAATTTAGTATTTTATTTAAAATCTAATACATAATGATAAGTTAAGAACTAACTATATTTTAATTATAACTTAATTAAATATTATAATTTTTAAATATTTAGATTCACAATTAGTTAATTTTTAAAATTATAAATACATATAACATATTATATATTAACATAATTTGCTAATAAAATCCACCAATTAAATTGATAAAGTAAGTTTTATTTGTTATTTTAATTGCATTAAATAAAAATTAGTTTAATTTAAATTAATTTAATCTAAATTTCAATTTCTATTTTGTTATATTAGTTTTGATTCATTATTTTTAGAAATTGAATTTGTTGATATTAATTAAAAGTTTAAGAGGAATATAATTTATATTTACACAATTTTAAAATAAAAATAAATAAATTAAATTTTTTATTTTAAAAATAAAAAGATAAAAGTATAATAAATGATTTAATAATATGTATATGGATAGATAGATAGGGAGAGAGAGAGAGAGAGAGAGAGAGAGAGAGAGAGAGAGAGAGAGATTGTAAAAGGGCTGGTCTAGGTTGAGGTAACCCATGAAAATGAAGTTTACAGGCCGTGCTGTGAAGGGTATGGGCTTAATCTCTTGACGTGGGCAGTGCCGGACTGACACTATTTATGTGTGGGTTCATGCCACCTTTAATGCTCGGAAGACCAAATTTTTCACGAATTTTGGAATTTTAAAAAAAGACGCTCTATATAAAAATAATTTAAATGAATTTCTGAAAAATAGGACAAAGCCGTGAAGAACTTTATTTCCAATTTTTTAATAAGGTGGAGATTGGTTTATTGCCCCGTCTTGCCCCGTTTTTCATTATATTCATATATGCTATAAAATAAAATTTTTTAATCATAATTTTATATTAATTATTGAACGATATTTTATTCCTACTTTGATATCATTAAAAATAATTTTAATATTCTACCAATTGTTTTATTTAAAATAATATTATAATAATATATTAATTTAAGTTAATTGAATTTTAATATTTATATTATAAAGAAGAGTGCATATGAACTAGTAGATGGGAAAATAAGACGGAAACGAAGAACATTCATCACAAGAGAATTCCCCATCTCTAAAATTTATTGGAAAACAAGGCTGCAAAAGAAAATGGGGTGAGCCTCTGCATCTCCACTTTTTCCCACTGTCATCCCTATTGTGGCTTACCAATTCTGCATTAGCATTACAAAGAACACAAATAGAAGGAAGATGAAAACCTGAATGGACAGACGATTATTAATCAATCTCTAAAAGAAACAAGAAAGTTTTGGCTAAATATGTCTATGTCAAACAAATCTAGCCCAACTAATTTTATCCCTTTTCATCCAAAACACCTCATAGCAATCCGAACAATTCAAATCCAATGAAACAGAATTACTCTAAATCAGCTTTTCTTTAGTCCCAGATGAGGGTAAAAATATCGAAAAAAAATAATATTAACCAGTCCTGAAAAAAAAAAAATGATCCGAAGCACCAACGATCAGCCCTGATTATGCGAGAAATCGTAGATTTCAAAGAGATCCTCTGACTACAGACACTAAAATTTGTGATAACACGGTATCCAACCACCGATCATGACAAAAGAAATACTCCTCCTACGGCCAAGAATCCAACTAGAACCCCTCAAAAAATAAGGAAGAACGGAATGAATACTAGGAGATAAAAGTAAAATATTTTTGAAGGACACCTTACTTCCAAATCCTTATACGGAGTTCTAAAATGAGAACCCCATGAAGTATTGGATTAAACCATTGTCATCTCGAACCTTTGAAAAGTTGCCAAAAGAAAGCTACAATCCAAAGTGTCAAAGGATTTGGCACGGTCAAATTCAAAACAAACATTCGCTCTTTTTATACGTTTATTCAGAGGTTGAACACCATCTTCGGGAATTTGCATTTCTTTAATAAAGGCAGTGTGTTGAGGAGATATAATATTGCCTGCTAAGATTTTAAGAATAATCTTGAAAATAAAATTTGTAAAAGCAATTGGTCTGAACTTGGGGAAAAGTCCCCTAACACGTTAGAACCTCGCGCACTACTAGATACCAAAGCAAACACTAGTCCTTGCAAGGTTGGCTAAGAAAGAGTCTTTAGCCTACTCGTACACGGGTTATCCTCCTTGCATATAACACTTAGAACTCTTTTAATTCTTCTATCAGGAATTATACTTATATTTAATGTATGGACCAAGATTGTACCTCCATAAATTATCACCCATATCCGAACTTTCTTAGACCTCCAACCAGTCTATGACTTTTCACAAATTTTTATTATGTCATAATAGATTCTTTTGAATCCTATATGTGCCGCACATTTTGCCTCTTACTTAATATTGGCGAAAATTCAAATTTTTGCTTCACAATTTGTTGCTCCTCGCTGTGGCCTAAAGCCCGTACTGTCAGTCTTGCGTTCATATCTGATACCTTATTTAATCTCTCTTGATTGCTGAGCTGCCCACAATATTGTACTATCAGCACACATTAGTCTTTATTTTGCGTGCCATTCGCAGCTGTCTTGTTTGTGCTGTCCCAACAATACATTTAACCTCCTATGGCCTGACATTAAAGTCGTCATACTCTCGAGTGCTTCTTTATGGCTTCGGATTGTGTCAGCTTGTGAGATTCTTCTTCTATAGGGAAATACGTCGGTTGGCAGTGATTGTATGGCGGTGATATGGATGGATAATAGTGATTATGCTTCTGAAGACAGATTCGGACCATTCAGGAGCTTGTGTTTTGATTGTGGTTTCATAATGGAATAAGCTGTGCTTTGTAAAGAAATAAAAAATCTAACTCATGCTTAGTAATCGTTTAAATCGGTGCGTCATCAAGGAGAAATTTGTCATTATGTAACTTCGTCCATTGACGCTTATTCTAAACAATAATGCATGATGACAATATGCATGAGGCTTTAAGGATGCCAATATTTTGAACTCAACTCATATATTTTGATCCAAACTTGCGCATGCAACAATATTCGAAACACCTTTTATGGAGGGCCATAATCGCCGCCCATTGGAAAGACCCCAAAATGATTGAAGGCTTAGAGCCTTTTTTAAGAGACAACTGACAGATAAGGTTTGTCTTGTTGTAAGCAATCCGCTCATTGTAAATATTTTTCAGAATAAAAACAAAAGTCTTATCCCCTCGAGTGGACGGGGAGGAATAGAGGTCGACGAAGAGCCAACGTGAAAACTATATTGTTTCTCAAGGACGTCAGCAAAGGAGTACGGAGATTGCTCGGACGCAGAAGCATCCGTACGACGAAATAAACGCATCTTCTAAAGGAAGAACATTGAAAAGGCTGGAAACAATCAACAAAACTCTATAGAAAGAAACCACCACTCTCCAATAATATGACAAAAGGCCAGAGGGAAAAATTTAAGCGAAAGAGCATCACCAACTTTTCAATGGAATCACTTTCAACATAAATAATTTAGATTAATTAAATTAATTACATATTGAAAATATTAAATATGATACTATTTTTATTAAATAAAATTATTAAAAATATTTTTACCAATTTGAAAAATAAAAACAATTTTTTTTTAAATTCAAAAATATTTTATTTTTATTTTATGAAAACAATTATTTAAAAAGCATATCAAACCCACAAATTTGTCAATGTCTTCGTCATGTCTTCTTCACTACTAACCTTTTCCTTCTTTAAAGACACGACAAAATCAAATATGGAAAGATTAATGAATGATTAAATAAAAATAAAATAAATATGACCCACAGGATTCTTTTAATGCCTTAATGATAAACACAAAAAAGGTCCATGGAATTAGGAGTTTATTTCTTTAATCCTCTAAATTTTTGCATTTTATTAAACAAAGATGTAATTTTTGTTATATTTTATTAGCAAGTTTTTGTTGCTAATTTTTAACTAAAATATGATAAAATTGTAAAATATAAAATCAATCATTTGATTAAAAACAGTTCCTCATCGTCAACAATCAACGAAAAAGTCAATAAATATGAAATTGTTTGACCAAATACGTTAACTTGTATCTTTATTTATTATATAATAAATTTATAAACAATTTATATAGTAAAATTTCAATGGCGAGATTAGGTTAGCACGGGGTCGATTTATTAAAACTTATTTCGTCAAATCGGACGGTTCAAAGTGTTTGATTAGATATGCTTTTATCAGCCAAAGTGGCGTAAGCATTTTCTGTCACCCGCAATAGTACTCTATGTAGAGACCAGAGAGATGAATTGAAGTTGAAGAATCCTTTGCAATGGCAATGGCACCCAACAATGGAGTCATGATGCCAGTAATCGGTCTGGATGTTCGGCGCATGAAAAGAAAAGTGACACAATGTATAAGTGTGTTTAATAAGTCCAACGCAACATTAGAGTTGCCTTGAAATCTACTGAAAATTTTAGAATTCATCAAATTTAAGTGTGATTAACAAGTCTAACACAATAATAGAGTTAGCTTGAAATCCACTAAAAATTTTGAAATTTATCAAAAATTTTGATGAAACCTTAAAAACAAACTTTAAAAATTTTTAATTCAAATTATAAGCTCCCTTTCAAGGATTTGAACCCGTTATTTATATATAAAAATTAAGGTTCAAGCAATTATATGATTATCCTTAAAATAAAATAAATTAAATTAAAATAATAAGCTTAAAAGGACAAAAATGTAAAAGAATATATGCGATTCAATGAATATATCAACCAATTCATTCAACTAAAATTTATAACCTTTTCGAATGATTTTAGATTCCAAATTCGGTTGAACAAATGTTCTAATTTATTTGATCGAAAGTCTTCATATTTTTTAAAAAATTTGACGCCCTAATTTGATTTAATAAATCAAAGGATTTGTTCGATTGAATAAAACCACGCTTTTTGTCACTTTTTTAGATTTAATTCGGTTGAATGAATGTTTGTCAGTGCCTTTCTTGTGTTTAACATATGCCACCTCTAACTTCTCCTTAACTTCTTAAATCCTTCGATAACTTCAACCATTTTTTTTACTATAATGCTTCTTTTATGCTTTCTCGATAACTAAGCCAAATTAATAGCACGTCTTGGGACCCTTTGGTAAACAATTGACAATGATGGTCTCTCAATGATATTATAAACTGCATTATTATAGACAAACTCAGATTAGGCTAGTGCAAAATTTCATTATCTTGGTCAATCCCTACAAATACTTTGAATCATATTTTCTACTGTCTTATTCATCAACTCTATTTGTCCATTGGTTTATGGGTGTACAGTGTTATTGAACTTGAGTGACGTATCAAATAGCTTCTATAATGTCACTCAAAAATAGCTCAAGAATCACGTGTCTTGATTGAATATTATAGACTTTGGCACACCATGTAACCTGACCACTTCTCAACTCAAAAAAACAATCTTGCTATAGTACTAGCATTCATCATTTCTCTATATGGACTAAAATGTGCTATCTTTGAGAATTGGTCTACCATCAAAAAAATTGAATCCATACCTCTCTAAGTGTGAGAAAGACCAAACATGAAATCCATAAAGAGGTCTTCCTAAATACCTTTCAAAACAAGCAATGACATATATAAACTTGAGTTCTGCGTATATCCCTTCTAGGTCTAACAAGTTTGACATCTCATTACAAAATAATTTATATCTTGCTTTATCCTCGACCAAGAATACTTCTCTTTTAAAGCCTCAAGTGTTTTATCTCAACCTTAGAATTGTTGCTTTTTTATAGGGAGTTTTAAGAGATTTTCTTTTAATTCAAAGTTGTAAGCTCCCTTTTAAGGATTCGAGCTCTCTATTTATACATGAAAACTAAGGTTTATACAATTACATGATTGTCCTTGAAACAAAACGAAACAAAATACATTGAAAAAGTAAGGCTAAAAGATAAAAAAGTAAAAGAACATATGCAATTTGATTGAACAATTGAACAGTTATTTTGATTGAATTTTATGACTTTCTTAGGAAGATTTTAGGTACCACATTCGTTCGCCATGTATCAAAATTATGTATCTCTACTCTAATACCAAATGGATGCAACGTATTACCGCTTTTAATGAGTTTAACACAGGATTAAATTTTGGATAATTTTAAAATCCACCAAGAGTCTTACAATCCTTTAAGAATTTGATCAAACCTTAAAAGGGATTTTGGAAAATTTTTAGTTCAAGTTGTAAGATCCTCTCTAAGGAGCTGAGCTCTTTGATCATACATAAACATTAAGATTCATGCAATTACATGATTATCTTTAAAACAAAAACAAAATACATGAAAGAAACAAGCCTAAAAGGATTAAAAATGTAAAAAACCATGTGTTATTCGATTGAACAAATTGAACAATTAATTTGACTAAATTTTATAACCTTTTCAAGAAGATTTTGGGACAAAGATTCGATTGAATGAATGTTCTAATTCATTTGACAAAAAATCTTCATGCTTTTTGGAAAATTTAACTATTTGATTCGGTTAAACAAATTGAAAGATTCATTTGACCAAATTAAATCATGCTTTGTGAAAAGTCTTTGTTATAGATGCCTACCAAAAATCTCTCATTTGGCAAGAAAACCATCACTATATCACTTTCTTTCAAAGTTCTTGCCTTCTTGTGTTTGTCAATAGCCCTTTTGTATTTAGCATTTGCTACCTCTAACTATTAGTATATGTCCTAAAAATTATTTATGTTATCAGCTTTAGGACTTATTGATTTATATTATTTTATTAATAAATAAAAGAAAATTTTTTTAGTCATATATATATGTTCCTTCTTTTGTTAAATCATGTTAAATAATAAAGTATATATCTTCAAATACTTTATTTAATTGTTAAATAAAAATTATGAAAATATTTATTTTATATGAAAGTAGTATTGACTGGGCAATAATATCACATAGTAAGTATACTGAATAACGCCAAAGAATATCATATGATGATATTAGTACAAGTAACAATAATAATTATATTATAAGGGTATTAATATGGATTAATAGTTGGATAACTATTTTTTAAATATGACTAAATATTGATAAATCATGTGGTATACATGTAATCAATGATTTATTGGTAGATGATACAAGTGTGCAAAGTAATCCTTTGACCTAAGATATTAGAATTAGATCTTGTATAAACAAGCATAGTTCGTATATTGCATAAATATAAAATTAATCATGCTTTATATGATAAAGCTGATTTAGTTACTTGTTATTCACATAAGAGTTTAAATGTTGGTTAAGATAAGATTTACTGGCTCATTTGATAAGATTAAAAGTACCCATTGACTCTATCATGGTTTAACTTTTTTAATGAATATCGACAAATCTCTAAAATTAAGTCTTTGACCAGAGCTTAATAAAAATCACATGAAGAGTTTGTGGAGTATGTTTAGGATATATTGATTGACGATTCATAAAATATTAAGTTTAGAAATTTGACATCTCATAAACCTTTATTTAATTAGAATTGGACAACAAAAGAATATAACTCACATGATACGTATAATTCGAGCAAAGTTTAATAAATTTTTTCTTTTATTGTGATTTAGAGACTATAGTGTATTGTTAGATGTCAACTATAATCGTTAAGTTTTGAAAAGAATTAAAGAATATTGATAAATATACATATATGTAATTTAAAGTAAGTGTTATTATTTGATAATTATTGAAGGATAATTTGGTAATTGTACTTTATTGTTGGAAAAATAAGATTAATTAATTAATTAATTAATTTTAAATTAATTAATTTTTTTAATGATTAAGAAAATGGATAAACGTATGTTTTTGTCATTTCTTTTTTATGATAATAAGGCAATTTTTGGCAATTTGTGATTGGTTCAAATAGTAAATCCATATTTGCTTTTTAAAAGGGGATGATTATCAATTAAAATCAAGGAAAAATAAGTAAATTACATCTCTATGATATGAAACTCATCCAAGAAGAAAAATCAAGAAAAAAATTGGTTTTCCAAGCTTCTAAATGCATTTGGTGTTGTAGATTGAATGCGTTGTTTACTTATACAACTTGGTTTCAACAAATAACAAGTTTGGATAAGGTAAATAACTCAAAAAACCTTGTTTTTAAACCATATATGTTGATATATGTAAATTTAAGTACAGGATTCTTAGAAACATAAATTTTTGTATGTAAGGAACCATAGAATCCTACGCTAACTTCTCTCTACCTTCTTCTAACTTCTTATTGAGCCCCTTGGATATCTTCAATCATAGTTTTTACTGTGATGCTTTGTTTTTCATCTCTTGATAACTAAGCTAAATTAACAGCATGTCTTTGGATCTTTTGGTAAACAGCTAAGAATGGTGATCTACTGATGGCACTCTGAATGCATTGTTATAGGCAAAATCAACTTGTGTTAATGCAAAATTCCATTGTTTTAGTTAATCCTCACAAATTCTTTGAATCATGTTTCTTAATATCCTATTTATTAACTTTACTTGTTCATTTATTTGTGAGAAATGACATACTATTAAAATTGATTGATACATTAAAGAGCTTCCACAATGTCACTTAAAAATGGCTCAAGAATCAAGTGGCTCAATCATATACTATAGACTTTGGCACACTGTGCAACCTGATTACCTCTCAAAAAAATAACTTCATTATACTATTGGCATCTGTCAACTTCCTATATAAAATAAAATGTGCCATTTGCAAGAATTGGTCTACCACCTAAAAAGCTAAATCTATGCCTCTTTGTGAGAAAAACCAAGCACAAAATCTATAAATAGGTCTTTTCAAATACCTTTCAAATTCGACAATAGCATTTATGAACCTAAGTTTTGCGTATGTCACTTTAAGGTTTGACAAGTATGACACTTTTACACAAAATAATCTACATCTTGCCTCATTCTTGGTTAATAATATCTCTCCTTCAAAGTTTCAAGTATCTTATCTTAACCTAAATGTGTGGTCAATCCACCTCCATACAAATTCTAAATCAATTTCTCATATTTTGAATCATACAAATGCAAAGTTAATTTTCTTCCATCAAATACCCATCATGCACATAAAAGTCTTCTATAGGCTAATGATTCTTCAATCGTACCCATAACTTTCTAAAATTCGGGTCATTATTGTACATCCTCTTCATCTCTTCAAATCTAATAATCTATTACTTTAAAACTATCTACATTGTTGCCTTTTGACTTAAAGTATTTGCCACTTTATTTTGTACCTTAATCTTGTGAACTAGTTTGAATAGGAATTTTTATAAAAATGTCAACTATCAAGCATATGTGTCATTACTAATCCTCTTTTGTAATTAAAAAACTTTAAAGCTTGATAGTTAGAGTACAAAATGAATTCTTTACCAATGAGATAATGCTCCCAATATTTCAATATTCACACAACTGTATAAAATTCTTTGTCATATGTTAATCATTGTTGTCAGGCATCACTAAACTTCTTACTAAAATAAGCAAAGGGTCACCTTTTTTGAGATAACATGGCTTTAATGTTTACCCACTTGTGTCCCGTTTCACTTCAAATAATTTTTTAAAACTCAATAAAATTAGCAAAAGTGCTAGGCAAAGTTTCTCCTTAGTCAATGCAAAGCTATTCTCAGCTTGATTTCCTAAATAAAATTTTCTTTTCTTCAAGTACTCAATGATCGGTGCTATAGTACTACTAAAATTTCAAAAAAGTCATTAATAAAATATAGCCAATCTATGCAAGCTTCTTACTTTACTCACATCTTTTGGTGTTAGCCACTCACGGATCACACAAGCCTTCTTCTTATCAACTTAAATCCTTTTAGAGCCAACCACATATCCTAAAAATAATAACTTGTCCACCATAAAGCTATACTTTTTAAGGTTCAAAAATAGCTTTTTCTCCTTCAATACCATTAATACTTTATAAAAACACTCCAAATGTTTATCGGTGATCTTGCTTTATAAATGTTCATTAAATGGTAACTAGAAGTTAGCCTATGATCATCCTGTTGAGAGATGTAACCCTATTGATCATAGGTTACTGATCTATAATGCTAATTTGGAAGACGAAGATGAAATATATGCCTAATATATGGATAATTGAGGAGCTCTAAAGAATGCTAAAAGTTATGAATGTAGAGGATATGACAAAGGAGTTAAAGCCTATAGCTCTACAAATTAAGAGCCAGAGAAACATTGTTTAAAGGTAGATTTACCTATTTTTCAATGTTGTCTTAATATAGAAGAGTTTTTAGATTGGTTGTTGTCGTAATTCGATTTTATTCTCTATAAATTTTATTCATATTTTATAAACAAAGCTCGAGGTATTGAATTTGTGATAATGATATGAGGTTTAATTTTTAAATCATTCTATTAAAATTATTTGATAAGTTTATCTCTTAGTTCAAGGCGTCGAATTTTGATAGTGATGTGTCTATGTTTTCAAACTAATCATTAGGATAATTCTAACAAACTTATTAATAATGTGGGTATTTACTAATTTTTTTTTTACTTTTGCTGAGCTAGTCTATATAGATATTACTATTATTTTATCTTTTTCTCTATTATAAAAATATGTAATCATTTTTTTATTTATAAAATTGAGTTAAAAAAATTTTAACTATTAAAAATCATATTAATAATTATTTGTTTATTTTGCATGGTAGTTTTGTTGCTTTTGGATAAGTCATTAATAATAATAATTTGTTAAATTTCAATTTGATATAGTTAAATATAGATGAAGTTTTACTAAAATTACATGATCAATTTTCTGCGCTTTTTATAAATAGATTAGTAAAAATATATAAAATTAGAGTGGCCACATTAAGAATACTTATAAATAACGACATCCTTCAAAACATAAGATAGTTGATTGAAGTAAAAATTTGACTAGGTGGACAATCTCCTAATCTCTTCATTACTCATATGCCTGATTTAGGTAGGAGTTCTTACTCTAAAAAATAACGAGCAAAAAATTGTAGGTTTATTATAAGTGTGCGCGATGAATTATAATAACGGTACTTCAAAATTCACTGTATCGAGTTAACGAATTTCTTTTGACAGTCATTTGTTATTCGATATAAATAACACATGATCAAATCGGTTTCCGTGTACAAGACGTAATTGGTCTCGCATTTATATACCATATAAACTATATACATCTATACTGATTAACAACTATGAAGTTTAAGGTCTGAGAAGTAGTAAACATATCCTTATAATTTAATGATGAATCATTGACATCATATATTTGTGTGATTCACCATACTTTGGTCACGTTTAAATAATAATTCTTTAACTATTATTTCACACTAATGTTCTAATGATATGACTATCATATCATTCGCACTAATATCATCTCATGATATTCACCGAAGACATTCAGTGTACCTACTATCAATATCAATGCTTAGTTGATATTACATCTATAAGAAATAATTTAGATAATTCAATTATCTAGGACAATTCACATGTATATTCTATTACTAGTATGATTGGATAGAAAAAACAACATATACACATGAATTGAAACACTTTCATTATTAATAAATATGTACAATACAAATTTTACAGTAACTTAATACAATATACCCAAAATCGATAATACGAATGATTTTAGGGCATACAATACTAACAAGAAGTAGAGAGGATAGTTGATAAGAAGATAGTGAATGAAGCATAGAATGCAGGGAAAATTGTTGGTAAAAAAGTTGTCAATAAGTCACTTATACCTAGATCACAAAATCCTTATACCAACCCTATACCATGAAAATGCTTTAGGTGTAACCAACAAAGGTATCGATCCAACAAATATCTTTAGCAAAAAAATGTGAATTTGATAGAGAAAGGTGAGGGGGATAATATAGAAAAAATGTTGTGTGAACCCAATGATGACGACGATGATGATGGAAGATATGCGAAAGAAGAATACGGGCCAACCTATTTTATGAACAGGACAAAGTTGATACCAAAATATGAAGAATTGACACAATAGTATAAGTTATTTTAAATCGAGTGTTTGATATGATTTCAATAATTTGATCAAACTCTAAAAAAGAATTTTAAAAAATTTTAATTCAAGTTGTAAGCTTCTCTCTAAAGATTTGAACCCTCTATTTATACATAAAAATTAAGATTTATATAATTATAAGATTATCCTTAAAATAAAATAAAATACATTAAAAAATAAAATTTAAAAAGATAAAAACATAATAGAACACGTATAATTTAGTTGAACAACACGAACAATTTATTCAACCAAAATTTATATTCTACTTAAGAAAATTTTGAGTCTTATATACGGTCAAATAAATGTCGCGATTTATTCGACTGAAAATTTTTATATTTCTTAAAAGGTTTAATATCCTTATTTAATTGAACGAATTGAGAGATTCGGTGGATCAAATAAAATTATACTATTAATCCCTTTTTTAGATTTAATTCATTTATTAAATTAAAAAAACGTGTAAATATGCTTAGCAAGCCCAAATAGCATTGGGTCTCGACTTGGAATCCGAAAAAGTTGATCAAAACCTGAGGGAGTGAAGTTTTGAGAGATTTCATTTTTAATTCAAAATTGTCCTGGGGATTTTAATTCTCTATTTATGACTAAAAAATAAGGTTCAAACAATTTCATGATTATTCTTGAAATAAAACAAAATACATTAAAAAGATAAATATAGAAAGATAAAAACATAAAAAAAAACATGAGCGATTCAATTGAAATTTGTAATCTTCTCGGAAAGATTTTCAGTCCTAGATTCAGTCCAACGAATGTCCCGATTAACTCGACCAAAATCTTCATGTTTCTTGAAAAATTTGATGATTCAATTGAGCGAATCCTTGTCTCTGTGCCTTGGATTCAATTCGGCTGATCGAATAAGGAGATTCTTTCAGCCAACTTCCTCATTACTTGCACCCGTCCACCTCAAAAAGACATTAGAGACCTCATCAGTAATGCCATCAAGATTGGATATCGACACTTTGACTGTGCTGGTACATTTCTCTAATTTCGTTTCGTGGGTTCAGGGTCGTATTTTTATCATTGTACCAAACTTTTTGCTGCAAGTGGGTGTTCCCTACTTGATTTTTCACGATAAGAAGAAATCAAAGAACATTGTCACGTATTGGAAATTTATTTCCACTTATGATTTCTTACTTCTCTGTGTAGTTTGGCTATGTTTCCAAATGGTGCTTGGCTATGGCCCTTCTAAGTTATGTCTAATAAGTTGGTGCTGTTTGCAGCCAATTACCGGAATGAAGCAGAGGTTGCGGAGGCACTTGCAGAAGCATTTAGGACGGGGGTTATCAAGAGGGAGGATCTTTTCATTACCACCAAGGCTAATTTAATTCCAAATCTTACAGATTTTCCTTGGTTGACTGTCCATTGGGAATCCAACATTGTACAAATAATGACTGTTCTATTTCTTTTTGAATTTCATTCTCATCGGTACTGGCAACATACCATAGCTTGATTGCCTGATTGATTAGAAGATGTCAATATTAAAGTATGAGATGCCTATGAAGCCCAAAAAAATATACTTACGAGGGAAACAATACCTACTATACTTATTTGGTGGTTCAACCTCTGAAAGTAGGTGTTACGGGTTTATCATTTAGATCATTTCAATATTACTGGGGAGGATATGCTAAATTGACCACAAGATTTTTGCATTCGGGAAATAGTAACTTATTAAGGATAAATTAACAGTATGCCTTTATATACGGTTAAATAATAGTAGATGGACAATATGTGAAATGAAACATATTGATGAAATGGGAGAAACAGACTTTGCCATGCATTGCTTTTCTGTGATGTACATTGGCTTTCCTTTGCTGCATTTTGTAGAATTGTTGGTTTGTTTAGTGACTTGTTCAGAGTTTAAAATGAATTTGCAAACCACTTATCCTTTATGGTAAATTGGCTCTTTCAACATTAGTTATCTTATACTTACACGCAGGAGTTGGTACAACTGAATGTGCATTAGATACTGATGGCGTGCTGGAGATAGACACAATTATATCATTGGAGACCACCTGGCATAAAATGGAAGATCTGGTTCCCATGGATTTAGTTCGCAGCATTGGGATCAGGTGTGTTCACATTTTCAATTTCAGATTGAACTTTCCATTGTGTCCTATAATTTTTGATGTTGAATGTGTTCAAGTTACTATGTGGCTTTTTCTACTTTCTCAAAAGTCCATTTAATCAGACCATGGTAGATAAACTATATATCTTGAGAGATTTGTCTTTCATACACGTTTTGAGCATCTGTTACAGAGAAGGGAAGTTGTGCAAATAGTATTGTATTATTTTTCCAATACCAAAAGTTCACTCAAGCAGATGTCTATGTAGTGGCATAGATCACAATCTTTGGAGTGCAATATCGTGGCTTGTGGGTGATAGCATTTATGTGTGTTGAAAAGTTGTCAATGATTTTGTGCAGATTGAACTTCACTTATTTGTAGGATACGTTTATTGCTGTTTTCCTCCTCAACCTGTCATTACCCCTTGCTGTGACTGCTGGAAACCCATGATTTTGAACGCAATCATTGACAATTAGACGAAAGACTGACTTTGATTGGAGGAAACCTATTTTTTTGTTTTCTTATTGATAGAATTTAGCCAATCTCAACCATGCGTTTTATCTTATGGTCTGAATTTACAAGTAATAAATGTATGAAAGAATAGGTACCATATATTTGTGTTCTGTTTCATCCAAATGAAAAAACGCCCTCTGAGTCCTTTTACATAGTACCTGCCTTTGATGACCTATGTTGAAAGTGAGATATGATAGTGTCATAATTGTAAACTTACACATCAAGCAAAATGTGGAGTATTTGCACTTCTGTGTTCCAGCTGAATTAATATGTTCAACTAGTGATGGAAGTAGCTTTATCTTTTTTGTCCTGAAATAATGGCTTGAGTTTCCATTCCTTTGAAATTTGTGGTGGTCATCTGATGAAAAATTGTTTGCAGCGACTACTACATCTTTCTAACAAGAGATGACTTAGCTTACTCCAAAGTGAAGCCTGCTGTGAATCAGATCCAAACGCACCCCTACTTCCAACGTAATTGTCTTGTTAAGTTCTGTCAGAAGCACGGCATCTGTGTTACAGCCCACACTCCTCTAGGAGGTGCTGTGGCCAACACTGAATGGTTCAGAACTGGGTTGTGTTTGGATGATCCCGTTCTCAAAGTCTGTAAATACTCCATTCTTACATAGATCAATTGCAGTTCATGTTATAAACATATGCAAATTTCCTTAATTGCATTTATTAGCCAATATTCTTAGTCTGAATCATCTTGTCTCAGGAACTGGCCCAGAAATACAAGAAGACTGTGGCCCAGATTGTTCTGAGGTGGGACCATCCCGAAGTCATCAAAGCTTGAGAGACTACAAGGGAGAGAATTTTCAAGTATTTAGACTTCGAACTGAGCAAAGAGGACAGGGACGTGATTAAGAGCACGGACAAGAAATATCGGACAAATCATCCAGCCCAGTTTGGGGAATAGATCCGCACGCTTAAGAATGCTCATTATTTAGTGTTAAGAATGTTACTATGCCTCTAGGCAAAGAATAAAGAGCGATGAAACTTTATTGATGTGTATTAGCATCAAAATTATTTTAGATATGACATATTCTTGACTCTAGATGGCACTGGCTTTATTTCGTGTCATCTGAAGAACTTATGATGTCATTTATTAACAAACTGACTGTAATATTTCATCGTGGTGCAAAGGTAAACGTTCGTTCGAGAAGCACTAATAAACAAATGGAATAATGGCAAATCGGTTACTTGGGTAATTGTCAAACTTGTGATGATACCACCTCTGTGTTTCAGCTGCTGCGAATACCAGATTTGCCACCTGCCATCAACCCATTCAAGAACTTCAATTCACGAATGAATTATTAGAGTCAATTACAGAAATGCATTTTGCTAAAGCTTACAATACCATACCACAAATGCAAAAAGTAACCATATGGTGAGATCTGTCCCTCCACTAGCAACCAAAAAACCAGCATAGATAACCTTAGTAGATTACAGACAACAAATTAGACCATGAAATTGCCAGCCAATAGCATAACTGTAAGAATGTCCTTTTTTTTTTTTTGTGGGTGCATCTGTGTGCGTGTGAGAGAGAGATAGAGAGAGATTACAATCTCGGCCAGATAGTGTGGAGATGAAACAATTTCGAACCAATCTCCATGAGGAATTGCATATTCATCAACCTGTTCTGCATGTTCCCTTAGCAAGCCCTGACATAGGGATCATATGTCAAACAACATTATATAATAACATAAAAGCGTCATCAGTAACCACATATGGAAAATGGTGGTCGAACAATATGGCCATGACACAGCATGGAAATTGCCATTCTAATTCATTACCACAACATTTTAAATAAATTCACTTTGCCTTCATGTCTAGAATCTACACCAATTTTTCTGTTTCTCCAAATATGAGCATTTTTGCTGGGAAGCATCAATGGCAATAAGGGGCAGGGCAATAGTGCTAATTCTGATTAGAAAAATCTTCAAGAAGCAAGCAATGATGATACTACAGACACCAAAAAATAAATAAATAAATTTCACTTTCAATCTTTTTATGCCCAAATAGTTGTAGCGACATTGAAACACCATCCAATGAAAGTTTAGGAGTTTCCAAAATTCTCTGAAAAAAAGAAAAGAGTTATCTGAAAGCATCAACTACCTAATCTGATTCTAAAATAAAACAAATGTGTTATCAAAATTAGAAAGATTTGTTTAAGAGGTATAAGATAGGCAAATTAGAACATCAGAAAATTCATGACATCACAAAGGAATATCAATGCAACAGTTTATAAAATGGTAGCATGTGTTCCATTCTTTTCACTTCTGAACAGAGTAAATATGTGCCACCAAGAATCATTCGGGAGCATTTGTGTGAAGTGCAAAATAAATAAAAAAATGAATGCGGTAAATCATACTAATAAAATTACCAGCAAAATGCCTTGTGCGTAAAAACAATTCAAGGATGAACTAGCTTCAGAAAAACTACCATCATAATACAGATCCTACTTATTCAAAGGGAACCTATTTCCCACCTGAATCCTTTGCATTCCGAAAGTTTACTTTCTTAGTGTCCATTTTGTCAATTTATTACTATGCTCTTAAAAGGTTGGAGTCCAGCTTGTTCCCAACTTTTCTATCCAACATGAGTATACACAAATTTAACTTCTTGGCAAGTCAGTACACCCTAACAAAAGTAATAAGCATAGTTATGTGATCAAACATCATATGATTGTGGCATCAAAGTGTCTATGTAACATTGTCTACTACTCAATCTATTTGTAAACCTGGAAATACAATGACAGAAACATGTATTTGATAACGAACCAATCACAAAACATTGGTACTTACAAGAATTGCATGGCAACGATACTGATGCATCCAACCCCATAGAAATATGGCAGCACCAATCCATTGATATTTTCCAAGCTTCATAAGAGGACTCACAAATTCCCACCACTCCAGTTCAAATGCTGGTGTCTGACTCTTTCCTTTAACAATAAACTCAGCCACTTGATCTGCTGCAAATCGAAGCACTTCCGGAGCCAAATTACAGCAGAGAGACAATGGGGCAGCTATGTAGAAACTAACCTCAGAAAAGTATTAAGAATCAACGTAAAATCTTCTGAAGCATTAACATATGAAATAAAACAAAACTAAAAGTAGAATGAATGATTTTCAAAACGAAGTAGCACTGCCAAATTCCAACCCAACGAATTAGAACAGGTATGAAAATTTACAATAGTTGCAATCAACCCAGTTCCATATGAAATACCATATTGATTGAAAGGAAGAATAAGTATTTTCCATCTTAAAACAAATATGTTGTAATCGGACTTAATCTAGTAAGTACTTCCAAGCATATCAGAGTTTATAAAGGAAATTATGGAAAATTAATAAATAATACCCAACAGAATGATAGAATTGCTAGAATACTGTAGTAAGAAAAAGACTCACAAGAAGCCAGTTAGATAGGCAAAAATATGCATCCGAGCCGATGGGCTATACTTAAACACGTAAATTGTCTCTATAAGGCGTCTCAAGACTTGAGTTTCCATTAGCAAAAGAAGAAAAACAGAACGCCAGACCGTATGTCTACGCTCCATTGGAGTTAAACGGTACTTGTGAAATGAAAAGATATGCGAGCCTCCAGTCAAGTGGCTTGTAAGAGTAGAATAAAGAGACGGCTCAGAAATTGTTGGTGCCATTTTGTATGCATATATCCATGTTGTAGAAAGCAAGAGTGTTGTCCAAACCACAGCAACCACATAGAAATGGCAGAAGAATCTCTGAGGAACAGTGAGTTTCTAACATCCAACAATGCAGTATATTAGTGAAATCTAATAGTAAACCACAAATAGAGAAATACAATAAAAGGAAGATTTTCAATAAACATAAATAAATGTCATGGTGTTTGCTTCCCTGGAAATTTTTTGCTAAATAAACGAACAGATGCTCTACCCAGGGAAAAATAAAATTGGCGCCACTCACATAAGAGGATGATTGCAGGATTTTCCCTCTCTTTGCAAATCCCATTAAAGCTTCATGAAACTTATTGAGCCGGGAACTTGGAATAGAAGCAGTGATTATAGGCAATATCCATAAAAACCAAGCCACTTTCAACAACTCCGCAAGCCAAGACTCCATTTTGAAGCTAACGCAGATCAAAACGAAGCTAAACAACTCCTAAGACACTAGAACTGTTTTCACTTTTGAGTTTCAAACACGATTGAAGAGAGGTAAGACACGAACAATCACCACAATCATGATCATATTGATTGCCCATAAAAGAATTGAGATGGGTTTAAATGAATTTAAGAAGTCTTGTGATCAAGCCGTAGAGCAAAAGTGATACCAGACGTGAGGTGCTGGGATTTTTATTTTCCAAACCAAGCCAGCCTTCCTTCGCAGCTTTGGATTAATTGCATCACTGACTGCTCGAGACGTTGAAACGTGTGCAATAGGGGCCAAAACGTTTCGTTTTATGAAAGGCTGTAGGATTAAATTTAAAGGAGCAAATTAAAAAAAAAATATATATTAGCAAATATCTGAGAAGATCCGAAATCTGATGCATCACGTGGATTAGTCGTGGCTGACTCAACCAAGAGTATGAAACAGAAACGGTGCGTTCAAAATCCATAAAACGGTGCGTTGAAGGCTGAGTATAATTTCTTCACCACCTAACCGTCGCAAGTTCGTCGCCATTATATGTTTTTTCTCTCGTTTTATCTCCCTCGCTCTTCTTTTTATTCTCGAAATACTTCAAAGCAGCGCGTTTGGCTTCAAAACGATGTAGCCTCGCTTTTAGATTAGCTTGTAAGTATGTTCTCTCTTAGATCTCTATATTTTTTTTGTCACAATTATGTTTTTAGGTTTAGAAAAGTAAAGCCCTAGCTTCAGTAAATTTCAAACTCTGAACTTAGTAGATGCGTATTCTAACGTCGAATAGTTGTGTTTTTTGGATACAGCTGCAGTTTACATTGAACTAATTACTTAATTTACTAGAATCAATGATTTTTTGGCCGAGATTAGCTTAAAAACTAACTTTTTGTATTTATTTAAGAGAAATTCTGTAAACCCGTGTGCTTGATTGTGCGTTAATTTGAGATTATTGATTTGTTTAAATGGAGTTAATATAAATCTATTTGGTAGAAAGCAGATTTTTCTACAGTATGATTTGGTGCCCATCTCAATGCTAAGATTATAACTTTGAGAAGATGTTCTATGACTGGATAGCCAATAGATATATGTTTATAATAGTTGGCTTTCTTGTTTGTACAATGGTGACTTTCTATATAAATTTTGATATTTGGTTCAGATCTCGTTGCTGATGTGTAGTGCATGATCTCTGTAATGGGAGTGATATTAGCATAAACCTAATATAGAAAGATGGTAGTTTGTTGTAAATATGGAAGAAGATGCTGCATTTACTCTATTGATACTGAACAGGTTTTGATGTTTGTTTGTGGCTTTCTATGTTTTTGGTATTGTCAGAACTGTCTTTTTATTGGGATCTAGTGCATCTAACTGGTGTTCTTGGTTAATTATTTTTTTGAACAACTGCAGATAAAGCACCATGAAAATTTAAATATTTGACTGTTTTTCTCTAATTGGATTAAGAGATTCTTTGCTCGACTGCCAACATAATTATTGCATGGGGTAGCTGGCAGATACCACGAAATAAGCCTGCTCATAGAAGTTTTTTGGATTGTATCAAATTGTGACAGCTGACCACAGGCTAATGGTAGTGATATCATCTCAATGGTTGCCATACATCATGGATTGTTATGATTCTTTGCTATCTCTCCAATTTTGAAATCCTTCTTGAATGTGTTTCCATGAAGTTCATAAGTTTCAAAGGTAGAACAGTCTCCAACAGAAATTCATTTCACTTCTTGCCCTGAGATTGTTTGGGTAAATGGATTCAATAGAATACTCTTCATAATCATTTCAATGTAAATCCATTATTAAAAGATCTAAAAAAAATTAAAATTGTACTCTTCTATAAATTTTAAAAATATCCTATAAAACTGGCAAAAGTTCAGCATATTATTGCTTAAATGAAATTGAAAAAATGAAAATAAAGATTTTTCTTGTGAGAAACATTTAATTGTGGAGTAATAGTGAAATATTATCGAGCATTCCTCATTGAAAATTGAAATCAAGATAGCACTTGTGGTGATTTGCTGAAGATATTTGGTCAGAAACGTGGTTCAATTCAATTGATGTGCACCTATCTTATGTTGACTGATTTTCTAACGTCCTTATGTGTTAATGATAATATACTAAGGAGTGAAAATCTGTATTTTTTCTTCAACTATCTAATATATTGGCAAGGGCTTCTGGTACAAGACTGGGAATCTTCTTTTCACATTCATGGCACATTTTTAGCTGAGTTTCTATTAGCTGCCATTCCAATTTTTGGATATTTGATGAGGCGGCTGCAGCTGAAATGCCATATTGTCTGGTATTTTTTTGTTCACAAGTTTCTTATTGTTGTTTTTTGACCTCTCTGAGGTCCATGTTGTGTTGTAATGCCATGGAGGTACCTATTTTATTCTCCCAACATTTTGTGAAGTCCTTTGTCCGGTTGCCTTTTCATACCTTTCTGGAAACTTCGCATTTATTTTTCTTTAATGGAAACAGATGACATATTCTTATGTGGAAAATATGTGGATTGCTGATATCTGAACTTTGAACTTTGATAAGCAGTTGAGATCATTATCTGTTTTCCGTTCAACGTGGATCTAAGATGGATGATGGACAACACGAAAATGGGAGATATAAGATGGATTACTACAAAGGGGCACATGCACAGGTAAGAAATTAAAAATGTTTCTCCTAATATTTTATTTTACTTTATGTTTATATGCTACTTGAGATCAATCTAAATTGATAAAAAAAAAAAAAAATGACTTGTGCAGTGGAATATGATGCCCCAGCATCAAATGAAGGAACCAAATAATGCCCTAGTGATGAATAAGAAAATCATGGCCATCCTTGCGGAGAGGGATGCTGCTATTAGAGAACGAAATATAGCACTGTCTGAAAAGAGGGAAGCCTTGGCTGCCCGGGATCAGGCACTTGAGGAGCGAGACAAAGCCCTTGCTGAGCGGGATGATGCCCTGATGGCACGGGATAATGCTTTAGCAGCATTGCAATACCGTGAAACTGCTGTCAACTTCCCCTCAAGTGGCAGATATCAACGTGGAGGAAAGCGTATGCACCACCCCACATATCATTCAGGTGATGCAGTCGAGGCTCTTAATTCGGGGGATATGCATCATGTAACTGATGCCACACCAATATCAGTTGTTTCTTCTGAAACACCCAAGTCTCATCCGACTAAGCGAACAAAAGAGAACAAAGCAGTTATGCCTAAGCCATCTGTGTCACCACGGAAGGTGAAGAAAGTGGGCGAGGATTTGAATAAAAAAGTTGCTTCTGATGGGAAGAAGATAAAATCCGAGTGGGATAGTCAAGATGGACTGAACCTGGTTAATTTTGATGAAACGACAATGCCGGTGCCAGTTTGCTCGTGCACAGGAACTCCCCATCAATGTTACAAATGGGGAAATGGTGGGTGGCAGTCATCTTGTTGCACCACCTCCCTCTCATCATACCCACTACCACAAATGCCCAACAAACGTCATGCCCGCGTGGGTGGCCGAAAGATGAGTGGTAGTGTCTTTACTAAATTACTTAGCCGGCTTGCAGCAGAAGGCCATGATCTGTCTGTGCCACTTGATCTCAAGAACTTCTGGGCCAGACACGGAACAAATCGCTACATTACCATCAAGTAGCGTGTGATGATCCATTGTTAGAGTATGTTTCTATGTTTTGTGGTCCTAAATTTGACTGGTATTTTGTTTTGCAAATGTGGCTGAATAGATTGACAGCAAGATGAAGCTTATTGATGGACAGCTGATTCTTGGCTTAAAATTGTTGAAAGATGGTTGTAATTTTAATCAAAACCTTAATCCCTGTAGAAGGGAAATTTTGTAAACTACCGTTTTTCTGAGTTTATACTTCTGCAGCCTAGGTGCTTTTACCGCAATGCCACGGGCAACCATCCGTCCAAATGGACTTCTACCACGCCATGTGTTTGTGAGCATGAAGAATGTAAGAATGGTTGCTTTTGATTGGCACTGCAGCTGATATGGATGGAGGCGTTCTTCTGTATGTGAATGTGGATAGACCTATGAATCATGCATGCTTTACCAATTATCCAATGACTTCTTGATGAGAATCATGCGGTCCCAACTAACACTGAACGTAAAGGGAGCCTCAAATACAGCTATTAATGTCGTTGAATTCCAAGCAAATCTTGCAGTATTAGGTAGGGGTTTGAATAGTTGGATTGCTTGCGAACGTCGTGGACTCGGAGGTAGAAAATGTAGTCACAGCCAGTGGAACCACAAGTCTCGAACTAGGTTTGGCATAGCAAGCAAGATATTTACACTTGGGCTATGTCTAACCTTGTAATTTGATCCATTCACGGGTAAAGATGACTCTTAATTACATTTCCCATTTGATTTGTCCAGGAGAAGCGCTTGTCTGTATGCGTTTTACATCTTAGTCCCTCCATTTTTGGTTATCTGCCTCTACAGTTGGATCTTCTGACCCCAAATTGAACAATCCAAGCAATTCCAGTTTCAGGACTTGCATCTCAGCAATCAAAGGATCGTCTAGAACAAGTGCACACATCACAGGATAGTTAGTCTACAGAAGTAAGAGTTTGTGAATTCAACAAATGTTTTCGATAACAAGTTTCTTTGCATCTTTCGAAATTGTTGGTTACGGGTAGGTATGCTTGATTAAATTCTGCTTTGAGACAATGACTAGGGAGCGTAGTGGTTTGCCATGATTGGCACGTTATTATCCAAACTTCACCTTCACGTATTCCCATTACTATTATTATTGAGGGGTTCATTTCAACATCTCCTTGGGATATTCTTAGACGAAGCAAGCGTATCGACTTACAAATTTTATATAGACTTTGCATTTGTATCAAGTGTGAAAGGCAAAAATGTCAGTTTCATTTAGCTAGCTAGAAATAGGGTTAATGATAATACAAATACAAATGTGGATGTGAAGGGATAAAAATCCTGGCTTTTCCCAGCCTTCTAGCACTTGGAACTGAGAGGACACTGTTAATTAAGAATTCCATATTCAAATTAAAGAAGCTCTTTCCAGTTTCTACATTTCCCCACGACGCCGTTTTACATTATTCCTAATTTACAGACAAAAGGGGTTCGTCGTTGTCACAATGAAATGGATTTGCTTTGCCCATTATAAAAAATTAAACGGTCCCACGATTGGCCTTTCCGTTGATGATTGATTGCTCTTAAATGAGTGTGGATAAGCTTGCTTCATGGTCATGGACCCTTTTCTATTGAAGCACTAGAAAATTGCCACGTGTTCACTATCTACGTCCTCAACTCAACATGAACGTGATTAACGGCTTGTTTAATGCCACGTTCCCGGACATCAGGCAATTGGCTCAGAGAGGTCCACTACAGTGTTGTCTCTTTTAGAATGAATGTATTGAGCTTCACAAGTCATTATAATTGGCCTTCCAATGTTTTGGACTAATTTTCAGTCGAGTCCATTAATTAAGCTGATATTATTGTATTTGTATCTTATATATTGTTAAGAAATTTTAGTATATTAATTCAAAATATTAAATTAAAAATATATTTATTTAGAAATTGTTATTAAATTTAATTAGTAAGAATGAATTTTAAATTAACATAAAAATTACCTGCTAATTAAAAATAGCACTTAAAATGCTTAATTAGTAGGACTCAATGTTTTAATAAAATAAATTTTGTAACAAATACTAACAAAAAGGGGTAAATTGCATAAGTGGTAGTGCATTTTAGTATTTTTTTTAACATTTTCAAATGCACCCTTATTTTTCAATTGCATAAATATAAGATTTTCATTACTTATAGACTCTCACAAACTCAGCTTTGCTAGTAATATTCAACGTGCATTAAGAATTTGGATAGTTTCTATTGCTGATATGGTATTATTACCATTTGTTTTGTTTTCTAATTTCTATTATTGATTTTCAATTAAAACTTTATGAAAATTATTTTAAAATTAAAATAATGAAACAAAAATATTTTGGAAGTGCTTATTTATTAAAAATTTAGGAATATAAAATGAATGATATATATATATATATAGTGAACATTTATTCTTTTTAATAATGTATTTAATAAGAGATGTTTTTGTTGAATATAAATTAGGTAAAACCTATATATAACTCATGAGATAAATATTTTTTTTTCTTTTAAGAAAAAAAATTGTCTAGTTAAAGAGTTAAAATGCGAATATAACACATTATACACACAATACATCAATTTAAGAAAAAAATGTATCCATTCATTTATAGTGAACATTCATTCTTTTGAATAATATATTTAATAAGAGACATTTTTGTTGAATATAAATTACATAAAAGCTTATATGTAAGTCTTGAGATAAAGAATTTTTTTAAGAAAAATAATTGTCGAGTTAAAGAGTTAATATACGAATATAACACATTATACACACAATATCCATTTAAAGAGACAGGGGCGAACAAATTCTAGTCAATCAAATTCGTTAATTTACATGATTTGAATTGATTTAAAAAATTCATAAATTGACTTATGAATTGAAATTTTATAATCTATCATTTATGGATTGAATTTGCGATTTGAATTAAATTCAATCTACTAATTCGCACAAAATATAATCGATTTTAATATTCTAAATTACTTTCGTATAAATGGAAAGAAATGCTATTTTCTCAAGCTAGTTTTATCTTTCTCATTTATTTTCAATTGATTTTTTTTCTTTTTATCGAGATTCATGAAAAAATAAAAAAAAATGACTAAAAAATGATTACAGTAAGAAAAATTTAATAGTAAGAATTGATACAATTATTTTAATGTAAAAAATGTTAAATATATTTTCAATATATTAATTTATTGTATGACATATTATCTCTTTGTTTCTTTTGAGATCATATTTTTTAAAAGCAGATTTGTCATTGTAATCCATTTTTTATATTCTTTCTTCACTACCAAACTTCTAGTGGAAGTGTTTTTTCAGAAGCATATAGAGATTGTAATATTATTTATTGTTTATTTGATTTGTTGATTTATTATTATTTTACTTTGCCACAAAGTAAATTTGTTGATTTATTGTATTACTCATTGATATCATTTTTTTAAATTAAAAACTATATAACAGCATTATTTAATATCTTTCAATGCAAATTTAAGCCTAAATCTGGTATCCAAACCGCTCATATTTTTAGGCATAACTTTTGGGTTATATTTTTAAATTCAAGATTAAAACCAAATTCGCAAAACCAATTCAATCTAATCTGCTTTAAGCGATTTGGATTAAATTGAGTTGTGATGTGCTTATAGATTGCATTGGATAGCTTTAAACACAATTTGTAATATGCATATTAGATTAAAATTTTAACTTAATTTAATTCATTTCACAAATGTCCCCTAGTTGGTAATGAAATTAGTAGTTACTAATGATAAAAGTCAAAATCTGGTCACGTGCTTAGATGGCCCTCATAAATCTTAATTGTAAATTGAGGCATTCTTATAGCCTACTTCTAATTAGTAGAGGTGAACACTCATCCACCTCATTATCTTGATTATGTCATCATTTTTGCCATGTGATCAGGAATCTGAACCTACCCAAGCATGGAGCTTTAAAGACTAAAGCTTTGTCAACATCACCAACCCTAACCTAACCTTAGGGATACTGTGCATTTTTTTTTTGAGGCAAAATCTTTAATAACTCAAAGTTTTAGGATTTTTCTTTGTTAAGCTATAAACTTCTATTTTTAGCTTATTTCCTGTAGCTATAGATCGGTAATATTTAAAATATGAGTATGATGGTAAAAGACGTGTGTCAAGCACTATAAGCCTGTCTCTTATTATTGTTCACGCGGTACAACTGTCCACTAAACAACCCATTGCATACAAGTTATCTCAACAGTGGATGAATAGTTTAGGTGTGCAAGCTCCTGTAAAAAGTCATCTATCACCCCCATTCTCCAAAAAGCTCATGTAAAAAAGTTTGTAAGGCATAACAACCACTCTTTAAAGAGAAAGTTAAGTTTGATGAAAAGGAGATTCTTTTTTGAGGCTTTAATTTTTCTTGACAATCACTATTCATCGTCTTCTTTACCTTTCAATCTATATACTGAAAGTGTGATTTAATATGTCAAACATGCAAAGATCAATTATAGTTAAACATACAAACTTTTAAAATTTTCAACATGTTATTACAATTAATCAACAAAAGTAAGTGTTGACGTCGTCCAAAATTTGACGTAAAGAAAAATTTAAAAATGGAGTCGCCATCTATCCAA
>JAWDEX010000013.1:3342745-3353141 GCA_035221805.1 Trichilia hirta | reverse complement strand
ATATTAAGCCAAATGTATGATCCATATTGATACACATCTCATGCATATCTACCATCCATGTGTTAAACAAATGTAAAACCAAGATTATGCCATTTGTCAAGCTTTCAATTGCTAGGATCAAATGCTTAACATACTTTTACTTATACCATACATAAGCTTAGGTTAACCAATTATATTGCCTTAACTTTATGTATCAAAGTATTACACAATCTAATTAGGAAAAAATCAAGGTAACTTATAGCAAGATTCAATAGGTTCATCGTAAATTAGATTTAATCTAATTTATTTTATGTAGATTGAATTAGATTGAATTGTAGCATGCTTATAAATTGAATTGAATTACCTTAAATATAACCGTAATGTGCGAATTTGATTAAAATTTTGACTCAATCTAATTTAATTCACAAATGCTTATCCCTAATATCCATATTCATTTATTGTGATATAGACTTATTTTCAAAATAAATGTATATATAACAATAATATAATTAAATTATTTTATAAGTAATGTAATACAAAGAAAATATTTTAAATTTTCATAAAGAATAGCTAAAATATAAAAAAGTGTAACTTGAGGTTATTAATTACGCAACTATATGGGTATAAAATAAAAATCAAATAATTTTTTTAATCTTTTAGTAATTTTGTGTGTATAAATTTGTTAATATAAATTTTTGGAGACGAAACACAAATATTGGTTGGTTTTTATTTTTATCATGTTAAAATTTGAAAGATGTGGAAAACTCCATGAAACAGGAGAATATCAACATCAAAATGTGCCAAACTACATAAAGGAACCACAAACCCAATTATAAAGACCTAGTTTGGTGCAATATGTCTTTCTTATCCTAATACAAATCTAAATCCATATTGGAATAAGAAACATTTGTATGACAAATTTACATATGGATGATGAGAACATACGCGAACACGTGCCAATTGCCAAAATTTAATGATCCAATTTTAACAATATTGTTACCATTTTGTGGGTCAAATTTAATTGTTTAAACAAAATTGATAATGTATGGACAAGCACTAAAAGACAAGCATGTCAATTTTATGGATCACCTAGTTTTATTTAAACTTTAAATTTTTTTATATCAATTAATATTATAAAAATTATTATTTTAATTTATGAAACAATTTTAAGTGAGATGAGTGTACTATTATTATTTATATATTTATCTAATAAATTTTGATCACATATTCGAGTGATAATTAATCGAAGCAGGTGAATATACATTATATTACAACTTAATTTTAAATGTAACAATACATGATGAGTTGTAGTCAAGTCTCCCAACTAAAAGATAAATATGTTTGCTTGTTTTAAAAAATTAATTGACATATATGGCCACTTAGGTAATGCCATGGTCTCCCTTTTGGCAACAATGCACATAAAATTTTATGGACTAGGAAGGAGAAATCATAGAAAATGGTAAGATTTATCAACAACAATAACAATGATAAAATTTTTCTTAAATTTTTGTCTCTAAATATGAATAATAATAGAGAACATAGGAGATATTTTGAGAACCCATTTCTCTAATTCATTCATTTTATGCTTATGAAACAAGTTATGTTATTGGGTGCACTTCATTATTTAAATTAAGGCTGGTGTCAATAATTCAAAATCATGTTAAAAATAGAGGCTCTTATTGAGGCTCTATTTAGTATTTTTACGAGATAATTTTTAAATTATTATGAGATAAAAATGTTAAATATTAAATATTTATATAAAAAATATTTTTAAAGCAGAATATAAGCGCTATAATCTCAAACGTAGTTAAAGTCTATTTTTAAATTATCATATTCTTTGCAATATATTTTATATATATTTATCATTTACGTAATTGTGATATCAAAATTTATTAAATAAAATTAATATTTTGAAAGTTATCATATAAAAATTAGTGGTTAATGTTTTAAATATTTAAATTTATTTAAAAATTTTCATGTAGCTCAATTGTCATTAGAGAAGAACTTTTCAAAAATTTAATAAATTATCATACTTTCACTAATAGAAGTCTTAATTTTGAGTTTTAAGAATAATAACTTTTGGAATTTTTAAAAATATTAAATTGTTTAAATGTTTTCATTTTATTTTTTAAATAAAATTATAAAAATTTATCCATAAAAATAATTATATAATTTTTATTAAAAAATTCAGTGAGAATTAAATAACTAATATTTTTTATTAAAAATTTTAGTTATAAAAGTTTTATTCATAAAAAAAAAAAATATATACTATTTTAAAATACTCTATTTCAAGAACTTTAATCTATTACTTACAGAAATAAGTTAAGGCAAAGCTTGGAGAATTTTTGCCCCCAAACCTTACAATTTCTTTTTTATTTAATATATATATATATTTTACATTTTTAAAGTCTTGATTCTTTGTATTTGGTTACCCAAGTATTATTTTTACCCCGCAGCGTTTGGGTCCCACAAAATTTTGATGTTTAGCTCCACTCCTAATTAGCCGTTATTGATACCGATTGGTGCATAAATAAAAAAATTAAATTAAAATTTGAAGCTTATTATTTATTTATTTATTTATTTATTTCATTTTATAAAATTTTAAAAAGGAGTATGTGGGTTCATGGACCCTTTGATGGTCGTTTCTTTTCAATCAGTCACAGGTAAAAGGAGGAACAAGGTGAAAGTTTGGTTGCAGTTTCTCATGGGATTTAATGTTTAATGTTGGGTTAACATTAATTACCGATAAATAATTCTAGTGATTGGTCTTTATCATCGAAGTCCCTAATGTATTGTATTATTTTATGTTCTTTCATTTGGAGCGGCTTTGGTTGATTTGATGTGCTGGATGTAGGTAAGCTTTGGTATTTTATTTATTGACGTATATTTTTATTTTTTATTTTTTATTTTTTATTTTTTAAATATCGTATTCCCATCCCTTTCTTTTATAATAAAATTTATCTCAATAATTATATATAATAATACTTCGGGAATCCAAATGGGTAATATTAATACTACGCCAATCGACTAATTAACTTTTTGTATCTTAATAAATAGAAATTAAATACTATAAATAAATACAAAAGAATAAATTATTTAAAATTAATTTTTAAAAATGTTCAATTATTAAAGAAAAATACACATGTAAGAAATTGTTACTTCAAAGAAACTCTTTCAAAGGAAAGATAAAGCGGTTACCATAACTTGAAACACAAGTTGTCTACTTACATTGCTATCGACGTGATTGATTGTCACAAGAAAAATCGAGTTTAAAATATATATATATATATGTATAATATTATATATTTAAATAATACTATACGTGCATGGATTATTGAATAACTATCACAAGAAAATTAAATACAATATAATGTCAAACGGAAAAATTGAAAAGAAAGAACAAAATTGATTAAATATCACGTTAACCAAATTTTAAATTATAATTAATAAAATTAAATTATCACATTCGCAACGAATATTAGAAACGTAAATATATTAAATAATTATATAATATGATTGAAGAGATTATCTAAACATGGTTGATGATCACGATGAATATTAAAATTAATTAATAAACAACCGACGCTGAAGAGGACAGGCGGCAGAATCTATGCGAATTACTTGCAACTAACATATAGACCCTTAAATGTTAATAAATTGATAAGTAGAGAACAACTTTTATATTATTTCATATGAGCTCTTAAATTATTATTCTTTTAACAAAATTGATGATGCATACAATTGATAAAGGTGATTATAAAATTTTAATCTTTTGATAAATTTTTGTTTTGTTTATTTGTTGTAAATAATAAAAAAATCCCAAATAATTTTATGGCTGACAAAAAAGCATAGTTAATTTTGAATTTAATTAAAAAATAAGATTTTTTGTCATTTAAATTTTAGAAAATTTAATTTTGAAGATGAGATTTAAGGCTTATAAAAGTATTAAAATCTCAAATATTAATAAATTAAATTTAAATAATCACAATAATTTTTTGTTTTCAAATATTAACAAGAAAAAATGAATTTTTACTGTAATTTTCTCTTTTTATTTACTTAACGTGTAATGAGTCACAAAATTAATTTAGATTAATTTAGTGATGATAAATTATTAATAACATTATAATTTTTAATTAATTTTTTAAATGTATTATTATAATTATAAGTGCAATTAATTTTATTAATGTATAATAATTTATAGATTTGTATGAAATAAAAATAAAAGTTATCATTTTATATTCATTTTATAAACGTATAAGGGTCTATAAATAATTGGCCAGAAGAACAGATTGGGCCACTTTCTTGGGGCCCTTTAGAATTATAGATTTACTAATGGAAAGACAAGTAATCATTGAATTTAAGCGACGTTTGTCCTGCCATCTGATGAGCATTTTCTACAAGAAAAAAAAAAAAAACTTTACCAAAACGTTACTTCTCACCATAGAAAATAAGATTATTATAATAGGTCAATTTTTCACTTTTAACAACCCAATTAGTTAATTCTTTCAAAGAAACTTAATTAGTTAATTAATTAATTTTGATTATGAAAAAATTGCCCCACTTCATGATGTATATATATCCTCCTAAATTTATTAATACTATCCATTTTAATCCATTTGTCAATTATTTTTAATTTATATATAAAATTTGAAATTATCAATTAAATGTAATATAAATTTTACTAACGAATATATTTAGAGCACTTATTAGTTTCTATAATTGGTAAATTATAATTTTTAATGCATGGAAATTCATAAAAAAACTCATTAATTATTACATTAAATAAAAAAATTGTTATAAATAATAAATATAAAAAATTTTAACAAATATTTTAAGTGTACTTAGTAGTAAAATTCATATAATATTATTTCATATTTTAAATACATACTTAAAAATGTTGCCATAACCAATTTGCTAATTGAAAGTATAAAAGATTTTAAAGAGTTGTACATAATCTGTAATTTTGTAAAAAATTACTTCAAGGACTTAAAATTTAATAAAATTTAAAACTAGAACTTTTAATTATCAAAAAAATATAATAACAACGTAAGACTAAGATTATGATAATATTATTTTGTTATATAAAAATCTTAAGCAAGTAAATAATAATAATAATAATAATATTGTTGTTGTTATTATTATTATTATTATTATTATTATTATTATTATTATTTATAGACATTCGATGAAGTTCATCCAAATGTAACGCTATGGTATAGAAAGTGATGTCCACGAAAAATCATAGCGCGTGCAATTAATTAGCATCTAAACAGAGATTAAAAAAATCATTGAAATCCAATTAAAATAATAAAGTTGGCAAAATTCATTGCAAGCTAAGCTGCGGAGACACGGGAGAGAATGAAAGTCAAATGAGGTCGGAATGAAATTGAAATTCACTCGAAATACCATCAAAATCCACACTTCCACTAAAAATTTAACTTTCATTTCATTTGGATTATTTTTTAAATATCTTTTCTTAGTAAAGTCACGCATCCATCTCTCTCTTTCTCTCGTCATGAAATCCGTGTGTCGTAGTCTTCGTCGTCCCAGATACACTTTTTAGAAAGAGAAATGCACAGAATAATTTTATACTAAATAAAAAGAAAAGAAAATTAATTATTGAAGTTCTTACAGGCCAAAGAAAGAGAGAGAAAGCGCCTGCTGTTGATGTTTCTTCGCCATTTCCGTCAAAAACAGAACTGTATTGATTAAAATGACCGACTGGTTTACAAGGTAAACTGGGTTTTCCGTATATATAGTATTCCTTTTAAGTTTATTGTCCTTGTTTCAGCTAATCTTTTTTAGTGCCTTGTTGCTTATTTAGTGTATTTTGGTTTACCTGTTTACTCATTTGCAGATTCTGCTGGCTTGATTTGTTGTATCATCTGGGTTTTGGTTGAAATGAACTTGGTTAGTCTTGAATCGGGTTTTATAGGTTTTTGAAGTAATTTGTATTAGTGTTTTGAGGGTTTTTCATTTGGCATTACATAGTAGAGAGTAAAGTTTTGATTGCTAAAAGATGGGTGATACTGAGGAGGGCAAGGGTAACACTGATATGATGCTAAGAATTCAGTCCTCATTTGGTACTTCATCCTCTTCAATTCCTAAGCAACAGGCTTTGTTGTCAACGAACCAACTTGATATAACTCAATTAAACCCGATTCACATTCGTGCACGACACTTTTCACAGTTTGCAACAAATTCTGCTGGTGATGGCAGCAAAAGAGTTGGTATTCCACCTTCGCACCCGAATCAAATCCCACCCATTTCGCCTTATTCGCTGATCCCAGGGTCTAGGCAGGCGAACCAGCAAATGGGTTCTCAGGGTTTCAGCCCGGGACCTACCCATTCCCGATCTTTATCTCAACCGTCATCTTTTTTATTACTTGATGCTTTGCCCCCGTTAAGCCCATCTACGTTCAGAGACTCAACAAGCATTTCAATTTTGGACCAAGTATCTACCGACGTCTCAATGGAAGATAAGGATGGGAGTTCTCATGCGTTATTGCCGCCTTCACCTTTTGCTCGAAGTAATGCTTCACGGATCAGTGAGAGTTTACCACCGCGCAATAAGCATAGAAGGTCCAATAGTGACATCCCATTTGGGTTTTCAACGGCGATGCAATCATCACCGCCACTTATTTCTCCAAGGGTATCTGGTGGTTTAGACAGGGTGGTCTGTGGGAGGGAGAATTCTGGAGCAACTAAACCAGCTCAGCTAGTTAAGAAGGAATCAAACTGGGAGAGAGGTGGAGATAACAGTGCTGAAGGTATGGGTGAGAGGAAATCTGAAGGGGAAGTTGTGGATGATTTGTTTTCTGCATACATGAATTTGGATAATATTGATGCATTGAATTCTTCGGGGACAGATGACAAGAATGGTAATGAGAATCGTGAGGACTTGGACAGTAGAGCAAGTGGGACGAAAACCAATGGAGGTGATAGCAGTGACAATGAAGCTGAAAGCAGTGTGAATGAATGTAGGAACAGCTTTCCTAGAGCAGCAATGAATTCTTCAGCTGAGAAGAGGGAAGGGATTAAAAGGAGTGCTGGTGGAGACTTAGCACCTACTACTAGACATTATAGAAGTGTTTCTATGGATAGTTTCATGGGGAAGTTGAATTTTGGTGATGAGTCACCTAAACTGCCACCTTCACAAGGAACTCATCCAGGACAACTATCGCCTAACAATTCAATTGATGCCAATTCACCTGCCTTTAGCTTGGAGTTTGGAAACGGTGAGTTTAGTGGTGCAGAACTGAAGAAGATAATGGCTAATGAAAAACTTGCGGAGATTGCTTTAACTGATCCAAAGCGTGCAAAAAGGTATTATTGTCCTTCTACTTTATTGCTATGTTGAAACCATTCATTATAATTTGCAAAACCTCCTGTGCATATATCTATCACTTACTTTAGTTGCTTATGTACTCTAGGATTTTGGCAAATCGTCAGTCCGCTGCTCGTTCCAAAGAGCGGAAGATGCGTTACATTTCTGAGTTGGAGCATAAGGTTCAAACACTGCAGACAGAAGCCACCACATTGTCTGCTCAGCTTACACTTTTGCAGGTAAAGGATTTGTGTGCTGAGAGATTTTGGCCCACCACTTCTTTTTGTGTTTCTATAAATTTTTATGCATTTTTCCTTCTTTATATTTCTCCAGAGAGATTCTGTTGGGCTTACAAACCAGAACAATGAATTGAAATTTCGTCTTCAAGCCATGGAGCAACAGGCACAACTTCGAGATGGTATTATATTAACTAAAATATTTCTGTTACATTTATAGGAAGCTGCATAAATTTGCTTATATCTTTGACTTGTGTGGGAAAGCAGTATTTGGCTTTTAGCATGCATGGTTTGCCTTGCTTTATGTTTATTCTTTATATTGAACATCTCTTTTCCCAGTATATTTTTAAAATTCATGGTAGCAAACACTACCTATCAACACATTGGCTTTCTTGATGCAGATTTGTGTGCTTCCTTGGTTGAAGATAAAATAGGAGTATTTCTGAAATCGTGTCTTATGCTTCTTTTCTGTATGCTGCACTCCACTGTAGGAAAACAAAGTTGTTATTTTTGACTTTTTGGCTTTTTCCCACGGAGTTGTTTGAACAATTTGTGGGAAATTTTTATCATACTGCAAAAAGTAACCATGGCCAATTGTTTGGTTCTTCTGTATCCCTTGTTTTTTTTTTTTTCCTTGCACGCACACACACACACACATTCATGATATTTGCTTTCTGAATATTTGATGTGAATGTTTTATTTGCTCATTTGTTGTGAATGTTGCAGGGTGCCCATCTGATACTTATTTTCTCTCTAATAAAACTGATGCACCTCAAATGAGAGTTTGCTTTCTGATTGTTGTGCATCAAAAATGTTTAAAGTAATCATCCTAAATATTTGATGTGTGGTTTGTCCTACTAAATAAAACCTAGACTTTGTATCTTTGACACCATATATGGCAAACAGTTACTATTATTTGCTTCAGAACCGTAAAGAAATGCATTTACTATTGTGCTTTTACACTTTCATTTCTGCGTAGCTATTGAGGTAGAAGTATCTGGGTCTCTCTGCAATTATTTTAAGAGATTCCGTTTTTTTTTACTGCAATACTACTTGTGCTTTTAGGGTTAATTCTATCATCCATTTGAGACATTCCTGGAAGAAATTGCAGAAATTCTTACTTGGTGTCAAAATTGGCATCGTAAATAAGGGAATTGAAATGAATGATGTGGAAAAAATTGTTAGTAAGTGTATTCCTAGGAAGCTTATGGTGATATAAGATGGGTGTTCCAAGGAAATCATCTTAGATGGCATGTTTATATGTAATCTCTTGTCAAAACTAATTAATTCACTTATGAGTAAATCTAGTAAATAGGGGAATGGATGATGGGGAAAAAAATGTTAGCAAGTGTATTCCTAAGAAGCTCATGGTGATCGAAGATGGTTGATCCAAGGAAACCATCTAAGATGGCTTATTTATGTGTAATTTCTTGTCAAAACTAATTAATCCACTTATGAGTAAATCTTAAATTGGTTAAGGTAGCCAATATGTGAACCAACTGAACAATCAACTGGAATTACAGATGCTATCATTAAATTGAAAATTCACTTCTTTTCACTCCGTTTCTGTTGGTTACAAACAAAAACTACAGTGTATTTTTTTTGGCTGAGGGACTGTGTACTCTCAGTTTTGTGTAAACAGTCTTAGACAGGTAGAAGTTTTAGAGTACTAGATGGCTGATTGACCATATGCATTGAAGCTAATAAATCTGTAGGGCAAAATGGTCTTGGAGCAGTGTCCTTGTTTTATAATTACTGAACTTTGTTTGTACTATATCAGGCCTCATGGTATTGCACCTACTTAAATCGTAAATGATGATCAGAATGGCTAGCAGACAAAACGACTCCCAAAACTTCGTACATTGATCTTATTAACCAGTTGCTATAATAGTAATAATGCAAGCTGTGCTTGAAAATGTTGTGAGGTTTTTATATAGTTGCAGACATTTAATAATGGAATTTCATGGCTTAGAAAAGTGAATAATGCATTTTTCTCTTTTAGGCTAACAATAGGTGGCTTTCAGTGCACCACTTGTTGGACTTAAATCAGAGTTTTTTAGATGTCGACTCCTATATGCTTTTTCTGGTCAATCTTTCTTGAAGCTTGCTTTATGTCGAGTCTTGTACAAAGATATATGACTGCGACTTTTGTACTTTTCTTGGAAGAACAGCGGTGGTTCATTTAAATCCACTTCATTAATTCTTTTTTTTTTTTTTTTGAATTACCCACATTTTGTCAGGGGTGTATTAGTCTTTAAATTGTTACAGTTCCAGTAATGGCACAAATCAGAGTTTTGGGATCCAGAGTGGAACAATTCTGCCCCCACCATTTTATTAAATTGGAGGGAATATATAAAACCACATTTTTGTGGGATTTGAATTCGCTTTCTTAAGGGAGGGAGCTCATGCTTTTACCACCGGACTGTAGGTTGAGTCCGTTTAATTCATTCTAGATTGTACTGCATGCGTGTGCATTTCATTTTAATAGTTCTCTAATAATCTTCTATATCTTTCTTTGGATTTTGTGGGTCATTTCTCAGGGCTGTCCTTGCACATTTGGTTCTCTCTCTCTTCTTCTTCTCCTTTTATCCCAAAGAGGATTCTAATGCTTGTATCTGGTTAAATATGCATCTGATCGATTTTCTTCCTTGATATCAGAGTAGGGTGGATAGAAAATGACGTTCTATTTGGTTTTCTGCAGATAGCTCTCCCGCTTTCCTGTAAAACTTTTCAGTTTTGTATCTTTTTATGTAGTTCTACTCTTTAATTCTATACATGCAGCATGTATCTGCATTTAATATCAAGAGTTCTTAATATGTGCTTGTAACTTGAGATGTTCGTATATGGTTTATGC
>JAWDEX010000013.1:3320787-3335567 GCA_035221805.1 Trichilia hirta | reverse complement strand
AGTTGTAGGGTGCTTAACACCTGTCCTACACTTAATCAACTCCCGAACTTGGAATCTAATTATTTTTTTTAGGTAATTTATTCCACCATTATTTGGATAGATAACGACTTTAATTTTTACATTTAAAATTTGGATGACGTCAACAGAAGGTTAATAGAAGAAACTCATCTCTAGCTTGAGAAGTGTTGTTTAAAAGTGACAACAAAGAAGCAAAGTTTGGAACTTCAAAGGTAAGATTCGTCAAACTTGTTTATATTTTTCTTTGACTACTAAGAATTAGTATTTATTTAAGATATTAAATAAAGAGTTTATTTAATGTTAAATATGCAATTCATCTAGGGTATGCCACGCCATTATATGAAAATGTAATTTGCATGCTTATTTTTGTAAACATACTATCTAGCAAAGTATGCTTACTTGTTGTTTGTGTTCTTTGTGTGGACTTTTCTTTAGAATAGCTACATTTAGAGCTCTAGGACCTTTTTTAGATGTAATTTTTAAGGAGACCACAATTTTGGAGTTGCTAAGGAGAAGAATAATTTTAAAGTAGAATAGCTTGAAGAATTTATGTAATTTTTCTTTTGGATGTATTACTAAGTTGTATATCATTAAAGGGTTGTATAATTGGACTTTGGACTTTATTATTATTTCATTTGATGATTGATTTATTAATGTATAGTTGCTGACATGCCATGAGTGAATGCTTAAATACATGTTTCCATGACATGGTCTTAATTATGCATCATTATTGTAGGTTGAATCTTAAGCTAGTTGAAAAGTCATTCAGTTTTTCAGACAGTTAAGATTCAATCTAGAAACTGGGATTCCTAACCTCATTTTCCTATGAAATTTAGAGGATTTATAGATATGTATGTCTTTTATTGATTTGAAAAGTTTCATTATTTTGTAGACACCATTTGATGGGTTAAATAAATTTTATCACAGGGATAGTTTAATAAAATTTTAAAAATTTTCAAATTTAAACCTTTACCAATTTTGGCCTATATAACCTCTAACTAGGTTTGGTAATATGTTACTTAAGGCCATATTTAATAAGCAAGAGGTTGCAAAATTTTAAAATATATAATACTTAATAATTTGGCCAAGCAATGGTCCAATTTCAAGTCCCATTAGTAACCAATCCCAACATATCCAATGCTTATTTTGCTTTGGATGGTATAAAAGAGAAAGTAAATGGTCAAATAGAGTTACCAATTAAATTGAGGTTTGCTACCTTTGATGTCAACTTCTTTGTAATGAATACTGAGTCAGCTTTTAACACGTTACTTGGGAAACCTCAAATTCATACAATAAAAGCTATTCTTTTAACTCTTTATCAAAAGGTGAAATATGTTTTCAGTAACCATCTTATTACCATAAATAGATAGCAAACTCTTGCCCCTTTAAAAAAAAAAGTCTATATGATATATGGACACTGACTCTGAGAATGATGACTCACATTACTATTTTTTGGAGTTCATCAATGTGACATATGTGGCATAAAGTTCTAGAATAAAAAAATAAAATTTCTAATACTTATCAAAGTGTCTGTTAGATTACTGTTGCAGCATAACTATTAACACATCAAGAAATTAAAGGCAAGCCCTTTCAATGCATATGAAACTGTCAATCTCCTGAGGTATAAAGAAGAATTTGGCTTGGGATATTAGCCTACATACTAAGATAGAGCACTCATGGCAATTAATAGAAAAGTAAGACGTAGGACTAAGCTACATGGCTGCTAACTCAAACATAAGCCCATGATCATGCATCATATCTACCAAGCAATCTTAAGGCCCAAGAAGGTAATACACTTATATATCGAAGAGCATGTGATTACATCCTTTATGTTATGCCCCTGCCCATAAGGCCCACATATGATAACCACTACAAGCCCTCAAGATATATTCTAAATCTTAGAACATGCCTTTTAGACCTGTAAGGTATTTGTGATACCTGTTTTTCATATAAATACTCATAAGTAATCCAAAATTGTTTTGCTAATAACATTTCAACATAATAATGCAAACTTTCTCTTTGAGACATTTTAAAACATTTCTCATATATATAAACTTTCATTCTCATTTCAAACAATACATATAAAACATATAATCTATAAATCTATTTATAAACTAGTAAACAATTATAAATGTTCTTAGTTTTTCCCAGTGGATAAAAAAATGAAAACTATGAGTCGAGTTCAAAATTATACTTGAGGACTCTAACTACTAAGCGATCAATAACACTCTAACGCACCTACCAAACCTTCAAATTTCTTAAAACTAAAGTGTAAGGTGATGAGTATACGAGAGTATACTTCATGAGTGGATACAAAAGTATGTGTGTATGTGTATACACATGCACACACATACATACTTATAAAATAATTATGTGGAAACATTTTTAAAAGGCTTTTATGATTTTATGAAAATAATTTATAATAAAAAAAGCTATGGCCCATTATTTAAAAATCATTAAACATGCCTTTTCCTTGATATTTACTTTAGCTAAGAGTAAATTCAAGCAGTTAGTAACTTTTCTTTTCTATATAAAACAAGTGCAAGTTCAATAAAATGATATGCATACATTTTCAAGTAAAAACTATGCTTATTTTTATAAAAGTGACCCATCACTGATATTGGTCTCGAGTAGCACACAAATCCACATATGTCTATCATTGACATTATCACCTAGTAGGTCACTCTACAAATGACATTGTAATCTTCCTTATATTGGTCTCATCGGTACACCTACTCACTTAAGATGGTCACTGCCTCAGAGCTTTTTTAGGCTACCTAAACCCTATAGGTATAGATAGCTCTTTGGCCATTATCATTATTATAAAACAAATCCAAGTAAATCATGAAATCTAATATTAAAATTAATGATTTGCATATAGTCATCAAGTTTTCCTCATGTTACTAAAACATAAATATCAAAGTTGGTTTCCAACCATATATACAAATCATTACATGCATTCAACAGACCATTCATGTTTATTTCAAAATAATAATAAAAAAATAAATTATTTTCTAATTCATAAAGCAAGTAAGCTTTTATAAGATATTTTGAAAATAGTTAAATAAAAATAAATTCACTTATAATTTAGAGAGGATAAACACTCTCTAAGAATCCTCAAGTTAAGTAGGCAGCTTGCTTTAGTGATTAGTGCCTATTACATATAAATGAATAATCAACTCAATTCCTTGTACCCTAAATACTATCTATACACCCTGTATAAGATGTTTATGATTATTCGAATTGGGTTTCCTAAATCGATACCTAATTTCAAGGCTAATTACGATAATGTCCATTTAATCGATTTTCACCTACAAAATCCAATGGCCGTTCTTGCATTATTGATAATTTATAATTAAACTTGAGTTTTCTAACTTTTAGCAATACATGGACTTTTTGAATTCAATCCAATCCTCCTAGGGTTTTATCTTAAATCACTCAATATTAATTAATTTAACATATAAATAACGTAATTTAACTCAATTTATCAAAATCAGGTATAAATTCTAGTATTTCCTAAATGTACAGTAAACTCTATATTATAAATTTGATTATACTATAATTTTATGCTTAGAATGCATTAAAAAACCTACTAATATGTTGATTAAGGCCCAAGGAAGTTAAGTTCTCTACTAATTTTAAGAAATCTCAATTTATGCATAAAACCTTAGTTTTCTTCTAAGCCAAATCTTGTCCAATCCTTGAAAATAACCCTTGTATCAACCTTATAATGATGGGTGAAAGCTGTTTTAAGCAAAAAATTGAAAGAAATTAAAGGATTTGTAAAATGGGTGGTTGAATTCAAAGAGAGAAATGAGAGAAATGTAAGAGGGGAAATGGAGAAGAAATAGAAAATTTTTGGATTTTAGGAGTATATAATGGAGGGCAAAATGAACAAATTGCCCTTGGGTATACAAAAGGGAGAAAATTCCCGAAAGGATCAAAATACCCATTTCACACATAAGTCAATCAACTGACAAGTGCATCACAATCAACTAACAGGCTCTTCTCGATCGATCGGCTTATGAACCAAAAGATAAGGTAGAGAACGTACAAGTGCATTCAATTGACATAAGTTCCTCGGTCAACCGACCCTCTAATTTTATACTCTAATTTGGCAAATATCATTTGAATTTACCAGAAAATAAAATTGACATTTAATACCATTTAGAATTATGTTTACAACTTTAAAACACCACCTCTATAACTATATTTTAGAAATGATAATTTAGTCTCAATTTTGTGCTTACTACTATCATTTATACACTGTATATTTATAAATATATTGAAAAATGACCATATTACTCTTAGGCTTAAGAGATAAGGTTCACATTTTAAGATCATGAAAGGCATAGTTGAAAAGGCCATCTTTCATTATATGGAACTCTTAGCTCTCAAAAATGACATATCTAAGAAAGAGTTCTACAATATTGCTAAAATTTTCATACAAAGGAAATTAAAGACTTCTCTAACATTAATGTTATTAAGAAATATAAAGCAGAAAAAGAGGAAGAGGTAGAACCTTCTCAACACAAACAAAGCAAGAATATCAAGCCACGAACACCTAATCCCTTTTATGAAGTCTATAAAAAGCGTGAGCTAAGCTACAATTTTCTTCAAGAATCCATTAGAATATACAAGTCTATAGTCAAATACTCAATGCCACCATCATTCATACAAACTCTAATTCCCACTAAATGAGAGGACATACCCCTAGAACCAAAGCCTAAACCAAAAGTATTAACAAGAAAGGCCAAGCCAATAAAGAGACTCACGACACGAAGAAAGCTTAAGATAGCCAAAAGGAAAACCATAGAGAGAGAAAAGCTCCACAGAACAAAAGTTACAAAAGGCCAATCATCCATAGCCCTAGAACTTAAGAAAGAAGAACCATTAATAGACTTAATCAAAGCCTTAACTATCAAATGTTATCTGTAAAGAGACAAAGAAGACATGGACATTTACCCACCTTTTGGATAGCATTTGAATAATCAGATGGTCGACAAGCTTTCAAAAGCTTCAGCAATGAGTAAGATGTATTGACCTCTCTTACTATTAAACTTGTTGTCATAAAAAGTAAGGGTATAGAAAAAACCCATATTATGTTCTAAAATTTTAATTTAATAAAGTGGACAATATTCTCATTTAGACTTTACCATTTGCTTTGTATATTTTATGTCATTTTAACTCATATTAATGATCACTTTTAGCTGTATTTCTTTTTTGCACTTTATTTTTCTCGTATCTTGCCATAAATCTTTTTTTCACTCAACTAGTGTGTCTGTGAATCTTTAAATAATGTTATTTTAGAATATGTGAGAAGGCCATTCACATTATAAAAAATGAGAAAGAATTAGAATTCTTTCTTGAGTTTATCAAATAAGTTCTTAAAAATTTTAAATTGTTAAATTAAAATATAATATATTTATTATATCAAATAATCCCTACTTAAATTGATAAATTATTGTATTTTTTAAATATAACTTTTAGGATCATATGAAATCCACAAATTATTAAAATAAATTATTAAATTATTTTTTAAAAAATAAAAATATTTCAAATTTTCAGTGTTTATTATTGTTTACTTTTATTTTTAATTATTAATTTTAATTATAATTTATCTCATCTAATTTTTTATTTAAATATAATATATTTATTAATTTAAACTAAACTAAGACCAAAATTTATAATATTTTAAAATTAAATTTATTAATTTAAACTTTACAAATTATATTCTAAAATATTTGGATTAACTCATTAAATATATAAAACAATTATAATACTTTATATTATAAAAAAATTAATTTATAATTTTATATTCATTAGCACTTTTAAAAATGAATTTATCAAATACTAATTTAAGAGTAAAGCTATACTTAAATATTGAACAAAATGTATTCATATTGAAGTAACATATATTTCGTATAAAGGATGCTATATGGCTAAATTTTTTGGATACTATATAACACCGTCATTATAAAAGTTTACTGTTAATTTGTGTCCATATGTAGTAACGATGAAGACAAAATTATATTAAAAAATTATAATATAAAATATATTTTAATATCTTAAATTACAAAATAAATATATAGACAAAAATATTATAAATTATGAATTCAACTTAGTCTACATTATTAAATATATTATATTTAGATAAAAAAGATTAAATGAGATAAATTATAATTAAAGTTTATAATTAAAAATAAATTATAAATAAAAATAAACACTGAAAATTTAAAATATTTTTATTTTTTAAAAGTAATTTAATAATTTATTGATTTTATATAATTTTAAAGATTATATTTAAGAAAATTTTAATAATCTTTCAATTTAAGTAAAAATTAGTTGATAGATATGAATATAGCATATCTTAATTTAATAATTTTAAATTTTTGAAAATTTGTATGATAAAAATTAATATTATTTTTTAAAATTATAAAAATATTTGTTATAAATATTTTAAAAATAAATAAATAATATTTTTAAAAATTATAATAATATTTATTATAAATATTTTAATAAAAATATAAATAATATTTTTAAAAAAATTATAGAAAAAATTGGCCTTTCTTCGTAACATATTGTAAAGAAACGCCAAGATATTATATTGTCCGGATGACCGAGTGACATAAGGCTTCGGACTCAAATTCTGGTCTACGAAAAAGAGCGTTGGTTTAAATCCCGTTTCTGACAATTTTATTTATGTTTTTATTTTTTCACAGCGTTTAGATAAAACGACGCCATTTCAACTTTTGGTAACACTCAAACGGCAGTGTTTCACGTCGTTTCAGTAGCGTTCTTCGAAACAAAAATCTAGTATCAAAAAACCCAGACACGCAATAAACCCTACAAGGAGCGTTCATTTCACTCTCTTTGTCTAACTGCCTCAGACACTGAGTTCTTCTCAGTTACGCCGAGTTCAATTTGCTTCCATGGACGAGTCGCCAGTCGAACTCGGCGAGTCACTGGTTATTCCGGTAGACTCATCGGTACCACAACCGAACTCAAGTCGAGTTCCCATTTTAAATCTTACACCAGAGGAACTCATGGCCAAATCCATAGCTCCTATTAAAAAGGAATTCCTTCTTTCTCCTCAGAAGAGAACCAGTCAAAACGATACCGTTACAACTAAAAATGATAAGTCCTCCCAGAACTCTTCAACCGTAGCCAAAGATAAAAAATCGAGACGGCAGATCAAACGTGAACGACGTCAGGTTCTTTTAGTTTTCTTTGTCAGAAACTACGAGTCTTATTGTTTAAAGATGGAATTTTTAGTGTTGATGCTATGAGAAGTATAACTGTTTTGCGTTAAGCTATCTGAATCTTCCATTGGAATTAATAGGGAATGTTCAAGCTAGAAACTGTCTACTAAATTTTTGAATGCTTTTGAAAATTGTGGAATATTTGGGTGAAATATTAGGAGATTGTGGACATTTTTTGTGTTCATTTGAATGTTTTAAAGTACAAGTTAATATTTAGTTTTGCAATGGAAGAATTTGTGTGTACTGTGTTTGTTTCCAGCAGCTGCGGATGGGTTTGTAGCGCAACTGTGGATGTAAGCTGAATGCGATTTATGTTTCGTATTCTTTTTCTTTTTAAAGGAAAAGTTTCATTTGTTATTTGATCAGACAAGATGGATATTGATTGTAGGAGCAAAAGTCTGCCACTAATCTCTGTCCTGAAATATCTAAGACTGGAGATGTTAGTTCATGCCCTTATAGAGATAAGTGTCGTTTCAGCCATGACTTGGAAGCCTTCAAGGCTCAGGTATTAAAATACCCCAGTTAACCTATTTCTTTTCTAATATATTTTATTTGACTAAACTGATGATCAAGGTGTTCATAAATGCAGAAACCAGCCGATCTAGAAGGTGAATGCCCATTTTTGAGTGTTGAAGGCCCATGCCCTTATGGTTTAGCCTGCAGATTTTCAGGTACTCATCGAGATGCTGTTGCTGCTGATACTTCGAACAAGCTGAGGAAAATCTCTGAGGTCAATGTATTGAAGAAAGATGTTCAGAAGCTTCTGTGGAAGAATAAAATGAAATTCCCCAAAGCAGATGCCAAACTCAAATCTCTTGGGCTTCTGGTATGAAATTATATTTCAGTTTTCTATTGGTCCTAGTTGCTTCTAATGTTTATGGTTTTTAGTTATTATATCATTCCACTGGTTCTGATTTTGTGGTAGTAATATTCGCTGTGTTTCTTATCACACAGAGAGAGAGAGAGAGAGAGTGAGAGAGAGAGAGAAGTAATTCATTCATCGTGTTCTATTTTATTATATTCTTACTATTTTGATTTTGGTTAGGTGAAGTCGAAAGTGAAAATGATGGAAGATAAGGAAGAAGGAGATGTAGTTGACTTAAATAAATCTCATGCCACAGATGTAAATGTTTGCACGAAAGGAGTTGGTGACTCAGTGAATGAATCTCAGTGCTCACCAGGTGTTCCAGAAGAGAATAATGTTGAACCCTGTGAAGCTGCTGAACTAAGGCCAGTGAAGAAAGCAAAATCTGAAATTGTTCAAAATTGTTTCTCTGTTGAAGTGGACAATGGTTGTTTTTCCTTTTCTTAATTTGAAGTATAATTGGTGTTAGTATGTAATTGCCATGCATCAAGATGTTTCTTACTTGTCTAGAATTTATTGATGCAGGTATGACTCTATTGGAAGAAGATTCTGGGAAAAATTGTGTAGAAACCGAATCAGGGGCTAAAATTGGTGATATACTCGCAGAAACTGATAAAAGCTTAAAAGTACATGCCCGTGAAAAGAAGCTTATTGATTTTAGAGAAAAGCTGTATCTTGCACCTCTGACCACTGTTGGGAATCTTCCTTTCCGAAGGGTTTGCAAAGTACTAGGAGCAGATGTAACGTGCGGTGAAATGGCACTCTGTACGAATCTTTTACAGGTTTGTACGTTGCTTTTTACCAATCCAGTTGCATAACTTATCACAGTCAGGAGTGCAGGAGATAAGACTTTTTTTTTTTTTTTCTTAGCACTTGATAGTATACGGGTTCTTAAAGTACTGAAAATTGCTCGTACTATGAAGTGAAAATGTGATTTGATGATTTCTTTCTCCATATAATATACAAACTGTTGACTGAAATAAGTCCTCTCTGGGTTATATGAAGCTTCTCTGAACCTTGATCTTCCTGGCCCGTTTTAAACAAAACATAATATCTGTTTAAAATAATCGAGGCTTATAATGCACAAGTTCGACATATATGACATACTGTATATGGGGGTGTTTATCCATATATAGCATCTCAGTATCTCGCAACAACAGTATCTGCTGCAGGTTTTAGCTATGTAACAAGAATTATATTTTTCTTTTTTCCTGTTCTACTTCCTCTACGAGAGGTGTTCTCTATGTTTTTTGGTTCTCTATATATACATCATGGGTTTTTAGTCAATGTTTCATATGTGAATCTTCATGTTTCATTTTCTCACTGTATTTATATTTTGGTAGTAGGGTCAAGCTTCAGAATGGGCTTTGCTGAGACGACATTCATCTGAAGATTTGTTTGGAGTACAGATATGTGGGGCATTTCCAGACACTTTGGCGCGTACTGTTGAACTTATAGATCAGCAATGCACGGTAGACTTCATTGATATTAACATGGGTTGCCCAATTGATATTATCGTTAACAAGGGTGCTGGGTCATCTCTTCTTACAAAGCGAATGCGGATGAAAAGCATTATTGAAGCAACTTCTAGCACAGTGGACAAACCTATGACTATTAAGGTACATATCACTTTGCTGTTTAGTGCTTACTGTTTTTCAACCTGAAGTCTTTTGAATACTTTGTGTGTCCTTTATGCTTTTGAAGTTATCTCATGCTCGTGGAAGTCATAATCAACTCCTCTGATGCTGTGGAATATCTTACCATCTGTTTTCCCATTTTTTCCAATATCAATTTTATTAAACATGTGTATTGTTACAATTCTGTTTTGCACTAGGTGCGAACTGGCTATTTTGAAGGGAAAAATTGCATCGATTCTTTAATAGCGGATATAGGCTGTTGGGGTGCCAATGCAGTGACAATACATGGTCGAACACGTCAACAACGCTATAGCAAGCTTGCAGATTGGGAATACATTTACCAATGTGCTAGAAAGGCCCCTGCTAATCTGCAAATTATTGGGAATGGCGATATTTATTCATATATGGACTGGAACAAGCATCAATATGAATGCCCTGAGCTCACTTCATGCATGATTGCTCGAGGAGCCCTAATTAAGGTGGTGTATCTGATATGCACATGGACTCTTTTCCACTATTAATTATTATTATTTTCGTGCTTCTGAGTGATGCAAATCTATGCCCTAGCATACACGTACACTCTTATTCTATTGAAGTCAATTTCTTTACTGAATAATTTTTATCATGCTCTGCAGCCTTGGATATTTACTGAAATAAAGGAACAGAGGCACTGGGACATTACTTCTGGGGAACGTTTAAATATCTTGAAGGATTTTGTGCATTCTGGCCTCCAACATTGGGGATCTGACAAAAAAGGTATGTAACGGATTAATGTACTCGTGGCAGTCTCTAGATGTCATTTTGGATGCCTACCTATACTGCTGATTTGCATCATCGGCTTCTGTGGATGATTGCTACCATGTTGATTTAAATGTAATGCCTAATTTCTATGAGCTACAGTCCAATGCAGGATGAAATTCTTGCAGTGGTATGTAGCTAAGAGTACTTGAAAGTTTCCATCCATTAAAGATTACTAATGAAGGACACAGATTTTGCATATCATTGCTTTTTAGTTTTAAGTATATGGGTTGAAACCTTTGGAAACCTTTCAAAAGATGAGAAGTCTTCTCATTCTTAAGAATTCCCCTGTCTACGCGGTCTACATTTTGTTATTGTTTTTGTTTGGGGATGTGGTGTTAATAATATTATAATTTAAATGGTTATTAATTTTTGGCTACTCAGGAAATTAGCCCATTTTATTTTTGTTTTGAAGTCAGTTAAGTTTAAAGTTCTATGTAAAATTATTCTGACGTGTTGGCTAAATCTTGATTTTCCATGGTTGCTCATAATCTTTTTTTTTCAGGAGTGGAGACAACTAGGCATTTCTTATTGGAGTGGCTTAGCTACACTTGCAGATATATACCTGTTGGCGTTTTAGATGTCATCCCTCAACGATTGAACTGGCGTCCACCTGCCTACTTTGGTCGCGATGACCTTGAAACATTGATGGCCTCTGATTCTGCAGCTGACTGGGTATGCATTTCTTTCTGATGTGGCTCTTTAGTACCAGTTTTAAGATGCAAAATAATACTTGATTCGAACTTAGCACTCGCAGCAAGTCATCTTAGTAAACTTCTTTACTGCAGATTCGAATATCGGAGATGTTGCTTGGCAAGGTTCCTGATGGTTTTACCTTTGCACCAAAGCACAAATCGAATGCTTATGACCGCGCAGAAAATGGCTAAATTCGTGTGTTGGATGAATTTGACGGCAGTACAAAAAGGTTATTTTTATCGCAATTATTTATCAACGAAAGCAAATTCTTGTTAAACATGTAATTTTGAGTGTTGACACTGCTAATAAATCTTCTAAGTGAAGCAGTATTCAATTTTTGTTGGCTGAATTTTGTACTTCTTGACTAGATAATTGAAGTTTATAATTTATTAGTTAAAAGTCTTGATTGAAATGTAAATTCAGACGTCAGTTATGAATGCGAATTCTTTAATATTCAAGGCAGTTAGCTCTATATTCTCAATCTGGGTAGTTTGGTTATATCTAAAAATTAAAAAAATAATAAATAATAGGCAAGAGAGAAAAAAATAGCACTTTTAATTTTTTTAATATAATTTAAACTTATAAATTAAGATAAGAATAAGCGTTTAAAGAAAATGACCGACTTAAAACTGCTGTAACAAAAATGGAAGATTGAATGCCCGTACATGCTAACATCAAACATGAACCAAAAGAGGTTATGTTGGCAGCGGCTCTCTCCATATATAACAGAATCACTAATACTGCAGCCCAACATTCACGATCGCTCAATCACAATATTTGATAAAAAAATTCTGGCAGAAAGAAAAATTTTACCTTGATTTATAACCTGAATCATGTATTTGATAAAAATTCTGGTAGAGGGATGACTTACTGCTTCTTGCTTCTTTTTGAATAAACAAATATGCAGAAGGTTGTCATAGGCCATAATTGACTACGTAAGATATAATATAGCACACAACATAAAAAGATAAACTTCTTCCTCAACAACTGCCATCAAATTACTGTTGAGGCATCAAGACTATCTCCTTTTTGCAAAAATCGAGATGAGGCAAGACCTTCCAGGATTGGCCACAGGTTGCAGGTGATCATCGCCTTCTCCAATTTGCATCTCTACACATGTTTCATTCGCTATCACCTCGATAAGTCTTCTCTCTTTATTTATCATTCAACTGACTGGCAGCATCCAAGATGGACTTTGATCTTGTAAAGTCACTTTCCTGGTATTACATAGGTAAGGTAGATAACAACTACAATGATGCTGCAAACACAATGTCTCTCTCAATCTTGGAAACCGCCACTTCAAATTTTGATTCTAGCTCTGTTTCTCCAATAGACTTTGCTGCTAGTATAAGTTGCTGAAGAACTTCTTCCAGTCTCCTAATTGCCCTGATCAAGCCACCCTCAAAAACCTGTGTAATTTCCATGATCTCATAGAATTTAGACCCTTTTGCCCAAGCATAAACAGCCTCCATGATATCAGGCCGAAATGAACTCGCAAAAACATTGATTTGGACCTGCAATATAAAAGAAACAAGAAACAGACATTGCCCATCACTTGAAGATGAGTAACAAGACACCATTTCTTCTACCTTTATGTCTTTAATAACTCCATTGAACATGAACTCTGTAAGAGTCAGCTCATCAACACTATTGATTTCACAAGCAACTTCCCCTTTCAGCTCTAAAACATCGTCACTTGTGTCATATATGGAACAAGATCCACAACAACACCAGGTGATACTTCTAGATGGCATGCATTTTTTACTTTCTTTTTTTTTTTTTTTAAAGAAAACAGATAACATCAAAAGAAGATGCGTAGGCAAAGCCTCAGATGAAGATAAGAGAGTAAAATGACACATTAAGTATAAAACACACATAATAACCCGATTAATTTAATATCATCAACCTCACCAGGAAACTTAAGGATTCCTTATTGCTCATGTTAAGCTTCGCGTCTACATATTCATATGAGAAGTATTTTTCTGGGAAGCTATGACTATGTCCAGTACTTGTTTCCTCCACTGCCAGCACTTTTTATTAACAAATCACAAAAGGTCATAAATAACTAATTTTACACCCACAAACAATAAAAATGAAATAGAAGGTGGCCTTATAAAACCATTATGGAACTCCAAGGTGGACTCCAATAACAATTGAAAGAGAAATAAGATTTTTTGACTTGGTGTTATTTCACATTCTCTGAGTCATGAACAATATGTCAAAAAGAGATTCTTACTTGCTATTACAGTTGTCAAGTAAATCACAAACTAGACAGCCTCCAGAGAAAGAAATACAAAGAAGAGAAAATATATGAAAAAGTTTTATTACCCTAGCCTCCAAAGAACTCGTTTTCTTGCTTAAAGCTCATCTTTAAATGCCAGTTCAGCGGAAGAACGCATCTGTTTCCTAATTGACCTAATCTTGGCTGTCAATTCTTGCTTCATATGTAACAATTTGAGCTTTTGACCCATAAGTGGAGACTTCACAATTTCATGTTTATCAAATGCACTCTCTAAGGCCTCTATCCTCCGGACTGCTTTCTGATATGAACTACTCCAAATCTGAAAATTGACAAAAATTTATGGTGACGACTCTTAACGAAGACAATGAAGAGACAATCTGCAAGGGAAGGTGCAGTATATACCCCCATATTCGATTCAGGATCAAGGGGCAGTCCACTAGAATTTCTAGCAAGAAATTCAGACGTCGACTTCAGCATGTTTTCTCGAGTTTGCAATGGTAAAAGATCCTTTGGAATAGGCAAACGAGCACTACTTAAATTAATAATCTGTACAAGACATAGGATAGAAAATGAATTCTTCCTTCTTTGGATCACAACTTATTGAAATTAAAGATGAACAAAATGAAGTCAACAGCACCACAACACCAAAGTTTTTTTCCAAGTATACGTTTTCTGCATGAAGATTATCACCAATAAGTTACTAGAGAAGATCAAAAGACAAATCAACTCAGAGCTGTTTTCCTAAACCCACGATTGCAATTTAATTTATTTCACTGCCAGAAATAAAGTCATAAGAAAAACAAAAAAATTAGCCAGTTTTTCAAAGGGTTGCAAAGGAAATTATTTTTAGTGGCCTCCATAACCAAAAGTTAGAGCATCAGCGATAACCTTCCATTCATTCCACTACAAATTGAAAAAATTCATTTCCTTTTCATGCTAAACATTGGAAGAGCAATATAGTCATGGAGGTAACAACGCAAATGTATTGACAAAATATCCTATACAAATATTAAAATGCAGATATAGGCTATAAAATCAAGAGTAAAAAAGATTATTAATATGAACGAACTTATGGACAGCATAAACAAGGCAACAGTGCCTATACAAACAGGAAAAAAGTATCAGGGTCATTGCATGAGAGATAGGAACAACTACAACGAGAGGTTCTCCATACTCGTTTAATGGAACAGTTTTGAATGTTTCTTCCCAGCTCTATCTTTGCTTACTACACATCTCATGAGGAGTGTAATTGCCATCCTCTG
>JAWDEX010000013.1:3291619-3312305 GCA_035221805.1 Trichilia hirta | reverse complement strand
ATATCGCTTTCTTCACCGAGCTTGCCTGCCATCAAACCTTTATGCCGCTTTCCATTCTCTCTTTTCTTGTCGCCCTCACCAGCAGGAATTAGTGCATTTAAAGCTTTATGAAAGCTGTCCTCACGAAATTTGGCCTTTTCATCCACTACCAAGTATAGTCCATTACCCCCCGCAGGAAAAATATAGTGCTGAAGGGGTGTTGGCCGATAATCAGTGTAAACAATATGACATGGTTGTTGGTGGACCTGCATCATAGCCACAAAAATAAGCAGGAATATTTATTCATTAATGACTCAAATAAGGTGAATTTGATCAAATGGATTGATCTGTTGAATGGGAGAGTGTGAGGGTTCAATAGTCATACAAAGGTGATCTAGATTCACAAATTCTCATAAACCACTCATTTCCAGGTCTTCACCAAAATCTTTCTATTTTCTACTCCAGATTGTATAGGGTCAAAATTTTCAGTGCTTAACGTGGAAAATTACATGTGTCAAGTATGGCACGAGCAACTTACCTTTGCAACCCAATCAGCAAACTCCTTCGCATTAGGCACAGTTGCCGAGAGGAACACAAATCGAGAGTTCTTAGGGGCCATCACAATGCTCTCTTCCCACACAACACCTCTCTCGCGATCACGCATGTAATGTACCTCATCAAATATGACCCAAGCCACCTCCCGCGTAATCTCTGAACCTTTGTACTGCATACTACGCCAGATTTCAGTTGTCATCACCTGAAATTAAACTGCATATAAGCAATCCACATATAAAACTACTTTGATGCCAAAAGAAAAAAACAATACAACTGAAATGACCTACCAAACAGGATGCATTAGGGTCAATTGTTATATCCCCAGTCATCAAACCAACATCTGAAAATTCTTCTTTAAACTCCCTATACTTCTGGTTGCTAAGTGCCTTAATTGGTGAAGTATATATCACACGTTGATTATTCCGCAATGACATAGCAATAGCATACAATGCTACTGCAGTTTTTCCAGCTGACGTATGGGCTGATACCTGTCAACAAATAGAATATAAAACAAAGACTACAAAATATTGATCTTTCATCTGTAAGGCATTATCTCACGTCAATTAAAACATTATTAATACATTATTTGGAGTACAAAACACTTTTAAATAGTCAGAAGCACTCTCAAAACTTTAGTTGAAGCAAGCAGAAGTTCAGTTAATCATTGAAAAAGCGCTTAATAGAATTCTAGAAGGTGTTCCTAAGGTAAGAAAAGCACCTGACATTCTAAAGAAGCACTCAAATACCTTTTGGGTACTTTTCTACCATAAGCGCTTTCTACGACAGCACTCGCTAACTAAATTTAATAATCTAGAGCTCTCAACAAACACAAAAAAAATCTACAAATAAATAAAACGAGGCAATCACCAAAGCAAGAATCAAGAGAAACTACTAGAAAGCATAAAAAATGTGCGATCAACTAACTAACCATGACGGACTCGGCATTGTCGAGACACTTGATAGCTTCTGACTGAAAAGGGTCTAGAGTAAAGGGAAATTCCTTAGCAGGCTTGCCGTCAGGTTGAGCAGCAGTGACAGTAGTCAAAGAAGGAACATAACCGGGTGGATACGACACGTCGTGTAGACAAGTTATAGGTTTATCGTCGTCGATAATCCTAGTACCATTCGAATTCTCTCTTTGTATCTTCTGCGGAGGATCAAATGACTCTTCAATTGATTTCCTCTTTACTGAACTCATCTTTTATCCAACCCTTTGAACAGAAGAGTGAGCAACACAACCAACAAACCCTAAAGCTGAAGCAAAAAGAGAATTTGGAAGAGGCTCGCTCAAAAACAGTCGGTGATTGTTCGGGCGGCTAGGCTGCCTACGAGGACAGGAATCCCAAAATTGACGGCTTTTCTAGTACTTTGGGAACGCAGCGTTTTGTTTGAGGTCGATAAAAGACAGGACCGTTAGCCTTGAACTGGAACTAAAGCCCAAAAACAAATTAATTTTGACCGCCTATTTTTAACTGGGCTTTTGCAGGCTTACCCAACCCAAGAAGGCACGAGGTTAATTATCAATTAATTATTGATATTAATATATAAAAATAATTATAACCAATTTACTTTAATTTAGAATTTATATTTTTAAATGACATTTAAGATGATATACAAGATTATTTATTTTTTATTTGATGTAATTTATAAAATTAAAATTAATAAATTTTTAAAAATTAAAGTAATACACAACTTTTTTAATATATTATTTTAAAAATATTAAATAAATAATTCAAACACTAAAATATTAACCATTGCATAAATTTTAATCATTACTTCAATATATTTTGAGTTTTTTTATTTTCCTATATTTATAATATAATTTTAAAAAATATAATTAAAAGTACTTTCAAATTTTAAAAGATTTCATTGAAGTTATAATGAAAGATAAAAAAATATTAAGATTTTAATTTCTAATTAAAAAATAAATAAATTTTAATAAAAATTAGTGTTATTGAACACTTTTTTTAACTTTTCCAAAGCACAACAGAAATTAAACACCTCAATCTTATACATTATTCAAGTATTAAATTTAAAGGTATAATTTTTATTTTATATCATTTAATACACATTAACTGTCCCCTTTTTTTTATTTTCTAATTATCCTTTTTGTTAATGGGATTGTTACGACTGACTACGTGTTCTTTCCAATTCAAAGGAAAGTTTAGCCATGTTGGAGAGTCCTTTTATTTTTTTAACAAAAAATTGAATTTCATTATTTTTTTTTTTAGTCAAATTCAACTGTTTCGATCAAAAAAGCCCCTAATTTTGTTTTACTCATTTTTGTCTCTTTTATAAAAAAATACATACATTTTCAACTTTATTTTACAAAAACTAAAAACATAAAAAACAATTGACTAATGTGAATGAAATACAAGGAGATAAATAAATAAAAAATGGATTGGGGTTTATAATTTGTTAATGTGTATTGAAACTATTTAATAAAATGTTAAAATAGCATTTACTGGGTGTTGTCGAGTGGTTCTATTTTGTGTGTGTGTGTGTAGTGTGGGGGGTTATTTATACTAGTTATGAGTTCAAATTTCTTAGAGTACATTTAGGTGTAAGAGTCTGATGCAGTCGGAGTTTTATTCTGTACTTGATACTATTGCAGTGTGGTACCTATTTATGATCTTAATTGATTCAGGACAGGTACTGTATGATCTGCTAATACATATCTCAAAAAAATGAGTGTCTTGCCCGTGTATGACCGATCGCCGCAATGATTACAGTGATCGCTAAGTATAAAAATTTTTTCGTCATCTAAAATAAAAAAATGTTAAAATAAAAATTTTCATTGTGAATAAGGACCACATCAAGATCTTAATAAGATATTTTCAGTAGATATTGGTAAAATATTTTAATATTTAATTATTGAAAGAAAAAAAAAAATATATAGTATAAAAAAGTAAGACAGCGGTTGAAATTGGCGACGCGCATCTGTAAATGCGAGTAACGACATGCGTTTGTTGCTGGCAGCAGCAATGTTTTCGTCAGCGACAGGATCCCTTTGCCAGCCACATTTACCTATCACTTGCCTGCATATTGAGGTTCATTCCAAGTTTTAGTCATTCCACGCTCCCCCACTCTCATCTATATCCTTGCAATTGCATTTTACTTTCTTGTAGTTGTATTTTAATTAATCTTCATTACCGACAACTTTTACCTCAAATAAATCATCACTCAAATTTTGAAAAATTTCCTATAATTTTTTGATAGAAAAATTTATAAATAAAACAGTTCGAGATCTCTAAATTGGCTACTCTTATTTTATAATTATTTATACCATGGTATAAAGAAAGATTAAAAATAGAATAAAAGAATTTTAAATTTGTTCTCAAATTACACAAAGTTTTAATAGTTAAAAGTACAATTTTGACACTTTCGCGTTTGTTTTAAATTGCTATGTGATTAATAAAATATAGTCAGATCATACATTAGCACTACGTTTAGTATCTGGCTCATAGTTATGCCACTACCTTAATCTTTAATTCTAGAAAAAAAAATTTAACTGAAAAATTATTTTGATTTGTGTTTTAATTTTCGACATATTACTATGTTAAATAATACTACAAATCAATTAAAAATTAAATTTAGATTAATTTTATCTTTTAAAACCTTAAATATAGTGGCCGAAAAGTGGAGAAACTATCATATTTTGAATTGAGTCGGAAATAGATTATAACTAGGTTGGGTCGACTCAGCTAGAGATATGAACACAACATTCTCACATATGACATGTCAACTGTATCCTTGTTTCCTGGCCTTATATATGACATATTGGCTAAGTTAGTTTTAATTTTTTTTCAAAAAATAAAAAGATAAAAAATAAAATTAGGCAAAATTAGACCCTGCCACCAGCTAATAGCTCTTGCTCTTTAATTAAAATTTTGTGAGCTTATATTTTTCAAAATTTATATTTAAAGTATTTTCATGTTATGTTCATAAATTAAAAGAATTATGCATGATTAATTTGGATAAATTGGTTATAAATTTAAGTTTTATTATCTATGCAAAATTAATTATGCATATTTTTATTTTACAATATTTGAATTAATTATTTAATTTATTTATTGTACATATTGAGTTATAATGCATAAATTATAAATTTAATATTTATATGTATAAATTTTATTTTATTATGCATATAAAATTAAGTTAATTTATTAATTAAGTTTTTTTCAATAATTAAATGGTTAACCAAAAGTGAGGTAGGGCATTTAGGATGTCTAATCAGACATCCCTTTTTTTTGGTTAATTAATATTTTCATTAATTAAGTAATTAGCAAAAATTGAGCTAAGTCATCTAAGATGCTTACTCCCTCTAACTAATTAAATCTAGTTAACTAGTATAAGGTAGGACATTTAAAGTGTTTATTTTTATTTTTGTGTTATAAATTAATTGTATTAAATTGCTTAAAGTTCATATAATTTATATAATTTTATTATTTTTATTATTGAGTATATTCAGAGTGATGTATTGTATTATTAAATTATATGTTTCAAAAATTTCTATATAAGGACATTAGTATTTAAGCGTATCCTACTGATCTACTAATCTTTTATGGGAGTTTTATGCAATTTTTTCTTATTTATCTACCTGAGTAATATTAATAATACGATAATAAACTTTAATCTTGAGTGATTCATATAATTTTATTTAATTGAAGAGTAACTATAGTATCTTTAATTATGTAAAATTATATATTAAGTATTTAAGGATATATCATGAAATTAATTGTAGTTGATTATATGAATATAATATATTTTATTTTATAGGAATTTCTACTATATTTATGTGATCAAATAGGTTAAAATATTAAATTATGTTTCTTGCTTTACTCAAGATTTAAGAAAAAAAAATATAATTTGATAGTTTTATTATAAAGTTAAATGTGAATAATACACCTATTTAGAAAAAAAAAATGTGTTTACATATAAAAGCTGGAAGACATTCATTTTAACTTTAATTAGTAGTTTTTAATTATATTTAAAAAATACCTTTTATATTCCTAAATTTTAGGAATTTAATTTTTGTTTTAAGACTTGTACACTTTGATATTTTTTTTAATTTTTAGAATTAAATTTTAATTTATTTTATAAATTTGATTGTGTTGAAAATGGTATATTGTCTCACAATCTTTTCTCTATTTACTTGCAAATTAATACCACTTATAATACCATATATATTTACACTAGTACTAAAAGATATATTAGAAATAAAACTCCTTTAAATTATAGTATCGAATATTAGAACATATCTGCATCCATAAAATAAAGAGATTAGTGAATAATGGAGTATTTTGGACTTTAAACTTTATTGATTTTGACACGCGTGTAAATTGTATTAAAGAAAAACAAACTAAAATTTCAAGAAATGTGCCAAAAAGAGCTCTAGCATATTAAAAATCATATAGAAAGATATTTTTTGTCCAAACATGGACATAAATGGTGCAAAATATTTCATCTTTTTCATAATTGATTATTCATACTCACACGCACATATAATTAACTATGAAAAAGATGATATATATATATAAAAGAAACACAAAGTATTAGATGCCTTTAAAGTTTTTAAGGTTGAAGTAGATAAGCAAATTAAAATCGTAAAATTAGATAGAAGCAAAAAATATTATAATAAATATACTGCGAACGAACAAGCATTTGGTCTATTTGTGAAGTTTTTTCAAGAGCGTGAGACAGTTACCCAACATATTAATTATTAAAGTCCTACAAACTACTTATAATAATTCAATAAATCAAATTATTAAGAAAATACTAAAAATTATTGATTAGCCAGTTGAACAATAAGTTCTTCAAGAAAATATTGAACCAATATTAAAGAAATCTACTAAAGTAAAAAAATAAGTAATTTCTAGAAATTATATTGTATAACTACAAGAATTAGACTATAAAGTTAAAGCAAAAAATAATCTTGAAATATTTTTAGAAGTCATAAATAGTAATAAATCAAATCAATAGTACAATTTCATGAAACATAAAATAAATTCTATAGCAAGTAACGAAGTCTAAAATCTTGTTCAATTGTCTAACGATGCGAAAGTCATTGGACATAAATGGATCTTTAAACAAAAAAAGACTTATCGAACAATATTAAAATATATAAAATAAGACTTATTACTAAAATATTCACTTAAAAAAAAAGTATTTATTATGGGAAGACTCTCTCTTGTATTTAAGAGAGATTTTATTTGTATTATTATAACTTTAAATGCATATTTTAATTTAGAAGTATAATAAATAAATGTGAAAACAACATTTTTTAATAGAGATTTAAAGAAAAAAATTTATATGAAATAAGAAGAAGTCTTTTTCTTCTAAAAATAGTGAGTGTTTGGTATGCAAACTTAAAAAATCTATATATAGATTAAAACAAGCATACTGTCAATAGTATTTAAAATTTTATAATATTATCTCTTTATTTAATTTTGTAAAGAATATTATAGATTAATGTCTATACCATAAGTTTAGTGGGAGAAAATTTTATTTTTTTATTTTATATGTAAATGATATTTTATTTACAACCAATGATAAGGGTTTGCCATATGAAGTAAAATAAATTTTTTCTAAAAATTTTAATACAAACGATATGAGTGATGCATCCTATATCACTAGATCAAAAAATATAGAGATAAACTATGAGAAATTTTAGTTATATCCCAAGAACTTTATATAAATAAGGTTTAAAGAAATTTTGGATTGAAGATTGTTCATCGAGTATAGTTCTTATTATGAAGGATGACAACTTTAATTTGAACCCTTTACATCTTGAAAGAGAACAAATAAAAAAATTTTGTATGTTTCTACTCTCGAAAATCTATAAAAGGCCTAACATTACATTTGTTATTGTGATATTAGGAAGATATTGGAATAATTCATATACAAATCACTGAAAATTTACAAAAAAAAAGTGATGAGATATTGTCCCAAAACCAAAGACTACATGGTTACGTACAAATGAATTGAAAACTTGGAAGTGACTAACTATTCTAATGCAGACTTTACTAGATGTGATGATGGAAAAAAATTAATATCTAAAAATATTTTTATATTTACTAGTAGAGTCATATTTTAAAGAGCGTAAAGCAAATTTTGATTGACACTTCTACTACATAAATAGAATTTGTATTATATTTTTAGACTACATCACATGGTGTATACATAAATAGTTTTATTTTTAGATTTGAAATTGTGATTTTTAGTTTTAAGCTATTGAGATTATATTATAATAATTCACCTATAATTTTTATGGATAAAAAAATAAAAGTAGTTGACAAAATAAACACATCAATATTAAGTATTTAAGCATAAAAGAACATGTTAAAGAGAAAATAATAGCTATTGAATATGTTAGTGCTGAATTAATAATTATGCTGAATTAATAATTACTGATTCTTTAACTAAATGCATGTCTCTGTTGAAATTTAAGAATTATGCAAATAAAATGAGACTTAATTCTCTTATGTAATTTTATTATAAGAGTAAATGTTAATGAAATCCTATTTATAATGTTTGTTCACACTTGATTTTTTAAGTGTACACATTTATTATAAAAAAATATTATTAAATTTAAACATAAAATAAATCTAAGGTTTATTTGTTAAGATAAGTAAGTAAGTATTTAAGAAATATAATTTATTATGATACATGAAAAATAATACTAAATATTTAAAGAATTTACTGCCGCAACTTGTAAATATTTAAAGAATTTACTGTCGTATATTTTATTTTTTATAAAAGTGAATAGTAGAATACGTTAGTTAAGTGAGAGAATGTTAGGAAGCGAATATATGTCCCATCTCAAGCAAACTATTACCCACATTTAAAAAACTTCTCGTAGCTTCTTAATAGAAGAAGTTTATAAATAAAAAAGTTTAATATCCCTAAATCAGCTAGTCTCATTTAGATTTATTTATACAGTAAAAAAATAAAAAAATGAATTAAAAGTATCTTAAATTTGTCTTTAATTTACAAAAAGTTTTAATAATTAAAAGTACATTTTTTATACTTTTGTATTTATTTTAATTTTTATATAATTAATAAAACATATTTAAAACGCACCTTAGCAAGTTATAGATTAAGCAACTAATATCCTTCAAGCCCACGCCACTGTGTTTGGATTTCTTGGGCTATGGAAGACACCATCATGTTTGCCAAATTTCCATTTTAGTTGTTCATAATTCCTTTGTTAATGATATAATTAGCAATACATATTCAAAAAAAATATATAATTGACAATACTCTATTGTTATGTATTTTCGGGTGTCAGTTTACTATTGAAAGGTAATGCCGTTATGTCAAGTCAATATCTGTTGGCCATATTGCACGGGCTAGGGGGCTGGCCATGGATACATATCCCCTACACTGTGTGCGCCAACAAGGGCCAACCATGGCGTACAATTGCCGATGACAATCGCTTGTCGCTAATGACATGCGCCAACAAGGGCCAACAAGGGCATTTTGCTGGCTTGGGAGCCATCATTAGCAACTCCCCTGGCGCCATTATCCCATCTGCAATATTCAGGGAAAGTTTCCACGCTATTAATGTGGAGGATCATGGATTACTGCCTGTAGCAGTTTCTGACGTTATTAATGCACTAAATCAAATTAACTACAAATCTGCCAACAGAGGAAAGATAGGTTGGTTCACCTACGAAATCAAGTACTGGGACCACGAGAAGCCGGATAGTCACACATAGTTGGAACAATCAGGCACATGATTTTCGTGAATCGTGAGAAGTCGGAACAGGGACAGGGCACTAGTGCCCTAGGCCTTTAAAGAATTCTTAATAGGCAAGTCTCAAGACATAGAACATTGTATATAAATAGCAATTGGAAGAAACATACATTAAAGCTGATTCCATAATCTATTGTAAGGAAAGATAAAAACATATGCGAGAAACGAAAACCACTAACAAAATTGTGCAGCCGTCAGAGTGAATACTAATTCGAAAGAAGGCAGTAAAAAAATAAAAGATTACTGTATTAAGATCAATTAAAGATCTGTCCCGTGCTAAAATCATATTTCCAACTTCCCTAATCCTGTCTCCTGTCTCTGTTGAATGTTGATATCTAGAGGCGTCAATGCTGTGATTTGGAGGTCTTGTAAGCAACAACATCCTCTTGATACTCATTTTGATTTTGAAGGCCCTTAACCCATCCACCATCAATGGAATCAATGCTTCCATTCAACCCATCGTCCAAAAAATCGCCAACCCGTTTCACCTTGAGCTCCTTTGGCTTAACAGGGTAATTGCCAGAGAAGCATGCATAACAGAAGTTTGAAGAATCATTGCCCAGTAACTTGCTCAGGCTGTTAAATGGCAGAAAAGCAAGTGAATCACACCCAATAAACTCTCTGATTTCCTCAACACTCATCCTGTTAGAAATCAGCTCCTCGGAACTTGGCGTGTCCACACCATAGTAACAAGAAGCTGTAATTGGTGGGCTGGCAATTCTCATGTGAACCTCCTTAGCCCCAGCCTCCTTAAGCAATCGAACAATTTTAGATGAAGTAGTGCCTCTCACAATTGAATCATCCACAACCACAACTCTCTTCCCCTCCAACACTCCCCGGACAGGAGACAGCTTGAGCTTTACACCAAAATCCCTAATCTTCTGTGATGGCTCAATGAAAGTTCTTCCCACATAATGTGACCTTATCAGCCCTTGTTGAAATGGAACCCCGGCTCTGTTTGCATAACCAAGTGCAGCCACCACCCCAGAATCTGGTACCGCTATCACAACATCGCATTCAACAGGAGCCTCAGTGGCAAGTATTTCCCCGAAAGCCTGCCTTGACTGATAAACAGACCTTCCAAAAACAACTGAATTAGGCAATGCAAAGTAAATATGCTCAAAGATGCATTGCTTAGGTTCAGGATGAGGCATCAAACAAAGTGACTGTACACCATCTTTGTCAACCACCAAAACTTCACCAGGGTAGACCTCTCTCTCATATGTGGCCTCAATTAAGTCCAGTGCACAAGTCTCAGAAGCAAACACCACAGCTCCGTTTCTCCTCCGACCCATCACCAATGGTCTAAACCCATGCGGATCACGAACCGCAACAAGCTTATCCTCAGTCACAAACACCATAGAATAAGCACCTTCGAGTTGGTCACAGGCATCCACAATCCTCAGGAAGAAAGGTCTAGCTTTGGATATAGCAATTAAATGAAGAACAACCTCGGTATCAGAACTAGTGTTAAAAATGGAACCATTATATTCAAGCATAACCCTTAAAGTTTTGTAGTTTACTAAATTCCCATTGTGCGCCACTCCAACAGACCCAAACCTATACCCAGCAACAAAAGGCTGAACGTTTTTCAGCATAGAACTACCAGCAGTTGAATATCTAACATGTCCAATAGCCATATCACCAGGTAACTGATCAAGTTTAGACTCACTAAACACATCAGAGACTAAACCAACACCAGTAACAGATTGAAGAACCTTGTTATTCACAGCCACTATACCTGCACCCTCTTGGCCGCGATGTTGCAGCGCGTGTAGCGCTAAATAGCACAAACGAGACGCTTCTGGGTCGCCATATATGCCTACAACACCGCACTCTTCCCGGGGCTTATCGTCATCATCAAAACTGTTAAAAACCTCATTTGGATTTTCATTCTTTGTGGTAAAGAACTCAGTTATAGGATCTTTTCCTAAGACAGATAAGTCGGTCCTCTGTGTTCGGTGCGCTAAAGCGTGTTGTTGAGGTAAGAAATAGAGCTTTTGCTGATTTTTGAGGAATATAGGACTATGGGTTTTCTGGGTTGGTTTGGGACTTGCAGAGAGAGAAGGGTTTGAGAGCGGGCGGAGACTGGCGGTGCTTGTGGCTGCCATGAATGGCAGAATTTTTCTCCACAAAACAAAGCAACAGATGGAGCGAGACAAAGAAGGCTCTAAAATTTTAAGCAACTTGTTCTAGGTTTTGGGAGTTCGGGAGGGAATTTGTGCTCCAATTGAATTACCTTACTGTCAGATACGGATGTGTCAATACAGAATCTTATTGGCCAATCTCGTTTTATTACAATTTCATAATTATTAATAAATATCATTTGAATTTCCAACAATGGTTTCCAAATAATGACATAAATAATAGCCAATTTAACAATACGATATACATATCATAAAACTTGTTTCTTCCAAATTAGAGCATACGAATTGATAAAAATCCTTTTAATAAGAGTTATAACAAATAAACCAAACAATTCGTTTCGAAATTTTCAATATTAAATATGATTTTTCATGTAATTGTTTGATTGTTAACCATGTATATTATACTTAATCGTTGTATAAAGTAATTAAAAAATTTTAAAAACTATTAATTGAGTCAACCTAATCATATAAGCACCCAAATTAATTCAAAAATTTTCATCATTAGATTATATATATATATATATATATATATTTTCTATTTATACTATCCTTGTTTTCAAATTATTTTTTCCTTTTTCTTAAGCTAATATTGGTAATTTTTTTTCCAAAGATATAATTGGGCTAATTTGTAATTAAAACTTATCCTTTTTTTATTTTTTTTTTATTTTTGCTTCAATTAACGTACTTTACAACTCTTAGAACTAATCTAATATTATTTTCTTTTAAAATCATAATTATTGTAACTATAATAAGAGTGATGTTAGAAATTTTAACTTAAATTTTAATATTTGTATGGCAAGCGAATTGAAAATTTGTTAATTTTATCTTATTTAAAATATTAATTATTTTAATAAATAATTACTATACATAAATTGGAATTCAACAACTTTTGTTTCACTAAAAATCTCTAATTTTATTTATAAATTTTCATATTACTTGGAATCTGATACTTTATTAGAAAACTTTTATATTATCTGAAATTGTAAACTTTTACAATTTTATTCTTATAGTAAATGACAGTAGTTAGTCGTATATTGATAATTTTATTTCAAATACAATGCATGTAAAATTTTGCTGTAGAGGGTCTATTTATTAAAACATTAGTTAAATAATTTATTAAAAAATATTTGACTTTGCATAATTCAGAGAAGAATATTTGTGCTATCTGCATTTAAAAAAAAATTAAAATAGTTTTCAAATAGAAATGGTTGTATTGTAAACTAAACTATTAAGATGTTGCCGCTTGCTGGTTGTGTATTTATTTTTGCCCTAATTATTTAAAAGAAACCATAATTACGGCCAACCCCATTCTAGTGCAAATCAAAGATTTGGGCACGAATCGGTTGGGTTATTTTTATTACTTTTTTTTTTTTGACCCAAGCTAGCCCACAGCACTCTCCTTCTCAAAATTTAATATTAAAAAAGTGGCTTCCAATATTTATTCATTTTTTAAATTCCTTTTTAGTAAATAAATATAAATTTATTTTCAGTAGAAGTGTAAATAACTAAATTACTCCTAAACTACTCAAACTCAACGAATTTTAAATTTAATTTAGTAAGAGTCGAGTCAAGGTTAAATTTGATTAATTTTGAATAACTTTTTGAGTGGAATTCGAGTATAATAATAATCAAATCATTATACTCACAAGTTTAATTAAATTTTATTAAAGATATAATAAAGTAAAATTAAGTACAATAAAATTTAAATTTTGTAATAATAATTTAAAAAAATGAGTATTTAAATTTAATCGACTCAAGTTTAAGTACATTGAATATTTTATCGAATTAAGTAAAGTTTAAAGAAAATAAATTTAACAAATTTTGAGTTAAGTTTAAATTTAAAATTTTTAAATTGAATTGAGCTCAAATAATTGACTGTATCAATTTGACTTGATTAAATTATACTCTTAATTTTAAGTAATATTTATTTTTTATTAATAATTTTAAATAATATATTTATTCTTTTAATTAATCACATTTAAATATAAAATATCTTAAAATTAGTATTTTTAATATATATATATATATATAATTAAATAAATTTATTTAAATTTTAAACTTTAACGTCAAGTCAAGTCAAGACGCCAATATCGACCGTCAATTGGAGGAGAACAACAAAATCAAATTACAAGTAGTGTGAGGACCGAGTAAGAAGAAGTCCCATGCAAGGCCCTTTTTGAAAGCGAGTGCTGAGTTTCCACAAACCAATAGGAATGGCTAACAAATGTACGGATACAAGGGAATGTTCTGTAGCCGTCAAGGACAACAAGGGTCATCCCAAAACAACTACAACTAATTAATTATCCAATGAAATACATTATCCCATCACATATGTATACAAAATTTGGGCATTATTGATTGATTGATTGAACACAAGAACAAAATCCAAAATTAAGATTCCAAATTCTTTAAAAGAGAAAACAAAATCAAGATTCTAAAATCAACATTAATTATGGTGTAATTATCTTACTCACAATTAAATAGATTTTAAATTCGTTTTAGACAATCAATTCAAAATATATCAAATGTTTACTTAATTAAGATATTCTAATTTTTATAATGTAATTTAAAATCACATCACTAATTCAAAATCACACTCATGAGTGATGTGGAATGCGACAATCTCCCCGTTCTTTAAACTTTGTTATCATTATCAAATATAAGTAGATGTGAAAGCTAATAATTTAGCTTAACTCGGATAGCAAATATAACTAGACTCTGAACTTTATAACGTAGTTTAAAAGGAGAGTGGTGTAGGATGTGACAATTCACCTTCCCCCCTTTTTTGACGTTGCATGAGCTATTTCTATTCTAATGTCGTACTTGCAAGCAATTTGAGATGTGATAATCTTCTTTCCTACCTTTAAATCTAGCACATCAAAAAATTAACCAACTCTAATATCAAATGTAATAGTCTAGACCTAAAATTAAATAGAAATTATTTATTTTAACCACATAAAATGAGTTATTTTAAATTTTATAATTAAAATCACGTTTACTTAATTAAGAGAGATAAAATCTTATAATTTAATATAAAATCACGTGTTAATGATGTAGTATTAAAATATATTTGTTTTTCTTTTTTTCTTTTATAAATCTATATGTAAAGCAAAATATGCTCATATTTAAAAATTTATTTTTTTAGTAGAATTATTTATGGACTCTCATATATTTTTTATATATGATAAAAGATCAATATATTTTCAACATTTGATGCGTATAAGCATACGTACAAGCACACATATGCACAAAATTAATATAAAATTTCAACTCGCATCCAAAAACACAAGTTTGATTATGTTCATATAAGCATGCGTACAAAATTCTTCTAGCTTTGATTACCGTTGATTTGAATTGAAGACGCGGAACGTATTTTCAAAATCCCCCACAGAGAATTCAGTGCCAATACCCCAACAGAGAATTCAGAACCAGGGACGTTTTACTTGATGGGTTTTGATGGATGAGAAATTGATGGGCTATTTATCGAATAGATGCGAGGCGGCTCAACGAACATCATGTAAAACAGATAGATGGGCTTGATTGGGTTGATCAGGTATGTAACAGGTGTCACTCAGCAAGCCCATCACATCATTCAAAAAACTCTCTTAGTTTTCTTAATTTCACTTGGAGAAATGAAATTGCATATTTTTTTTTATAAGTTAATGAATATAATAAATTAATTAATAAAAATATAGAATTTATATAATTAATAAAAAATAGATAATATATTTTATAATAATTAATAATATCATTTGATGGTAATTTATACATAATATTTTAATGAAATTTAACGGTACCTGCTACACGGGGACTATTATCAATTATCTTGAAAACTATACCTATAATTGTTGTTATACAGAACACTGGGGATCTATATGTTGGTAATTCATAAAAATATCCCCATTTATTTTAAATATTCTGAGAAAATAAAGTTAAGTTAAAAGATCTGTTGCTGGAACCGAGAAGAGGAACGAAGAAAAGGAAAAGCAATGTCACCCGTGCTCTCCGTCCACCATCTTCACACCCACCAATCGTTTCTTTCTACTGTTCACCGCCATCATCATCTTCCAACCATCGCCTTACATTCGGCCATGTGGGCCCCGAAATCAACGGCCCAGATTCACCTGCTCGGCGGTTGTGCGACGAGAACAGTAAAATGTATGGCGAATCCTCGAAGGGTGAAAATGGTAGCGAAGCAGATAATGAGAGAGCTCTCCGACATGTTATTAACTGACAAGGTCTTGCAGTTCGCTGTTTTGCCGGAAGCTGCTTTGGGAGCCGATCGTTATCTCTCTTCTCTTACTACAATTAGCGACGTGGAAGTCTCAGCTGATTTGCAAGTAATAGAAAAGAAAGTTCTTTAATATTTATGCGATAGTTTAGATAATATGGGGTGTTTGAGATGCGCTTTCTTTGAAATTCTGATTCTGCGGTTCTGGGGTCATGAGTAATGTCAGCTCGGGAGCAAATAGTTTTACTTTGCTGTGTTTGTTGGCTGAATTGCATGGTTTTTTTTTTGAAAATTTGGTCCTTCACATATGTTTAATGCTAAGAGAGGATATTTAGTGTCATGATTTTGGATGGTCAAGGCAAAAGGGGAGGAAAATTTGTGTAATCATGTTAGTAGGTTATGCTATCTATGGAAAAATAACATGAAAAACTACAATTTTAATTTAATTTAATTATTATTATTTTTTTACATCTAGTATGTTAGCTATGACAAGAGATGATCATTTGTGTCATTTTGCTTTTCCATCCAAGTTCTACTGAAATGGGGATTTAAGGGATTAGTTATACTTCCTTTTTGTTTGATTTCTGATGTGCTATATACCATACAGACAAGGGATTATATTTAAGACTTGCAATTTCTTCCTTACTTTCCGTTCAAATGCAAAAACATAACCATGGTTGTTTAGAGTTGTATGAGAGTTGTGTTACATCGGATGGAAGTATTTGTGTAGTACTCTATATCTATGCTGGGAAAAGCTTAAGTCTTGCGTAAATTATAGTTAATACTGTTAGTAGTCACCCAATATTTGCCGATTTCTGTAGGTCGTTAAAGTATATGTGTCTGTCTTTGGCGATGATAGAGGGAAGGAGGTTGCTATTGCTGGCTTGAAATCAAAAGAAAAGTATGTACGTAGTGAGTTGGGGAGGCGTATGAAGTTGCGGCTGACCCCTGAGATACGCTTTATTGAAGACGAATCTTTGGAGAGAGGAAGCCGGGTAAGAACTTATCATGTGTTGTTTTCCCCTTCGCATTTATGGTTCTTTAGCATGAGAGTAAAATTGAATCCATGGTGTGATTCACATTTCTCTTTCACAAATTATATTACCGATATCTGTCTCAAACACGAAAGTTGTGGTTCTTTCTGTGTGTTTGTTTTCCATTAATTTGATTCATATAGCTCATCAAAGTTGACCCAAAGTCCATGCTTGTACATAGAGGCTAAAATGGCTGCTGTTATTTGCTGGTGCTGAGAATTGGCACTCTCAGGATCGATAGGATCAAGTCTAGTACTAAAAATGATTTTTATGATCCTAGGTCCATGCTTTCCATGAACACTGTGGCTTTCCTAGTGCAAATAGGCTTTGATTTGATGTTTGAACCAGTTCATGTGGTAACCTTCATGGGACAGTCATGTTTGCTCTCTGCAAGATTTCTAACTCGGATACTTTTCAGATCGGATAGTCTTTTTGTACATTACTTCCTCTCAACATAAGTCACCCCATTGAGCTCTTTAATACATTCAACTCTGTCAAGATTTGGGGCTTTCTCCTGATGAATTTGTAAATACAGATTTTTTGTGCAGTCCTAGTTTGGATGATCCAGGATGTTCAATTGCTGTCGTTTCTTTCCATCACATTTGGTTTTCTATATGCATCAATTCTAGAACTTGTGCACACTAGATGGGTCAATAATAATATGATATTGCATTACATTGTGTACACTGCTTAACCGACTTATGGATCTTGGGAACCTATTTATGTCTCGATAGAAGGAATTGACTTTGAAAAGACGTAAATTATCTTCACATTGTGCCAACATATCTTTTGAATTCTGAATGATGAACATATTTCATGTTTCTGTTCTTGTACACTATGATCTTGTATTAGTTCAGCTATTTATTGTTATAACTACTTACATTTTGCCATTTGTGCATCAACTCATACTGATTGGTTCTTTAACCATTTCAGGTCATTGCAATATTAGATAAGATAAAGGCTGAAAAAGAGGCCACAAAAAGTGAAAATAGAAAACAATTTGAATCACCTGATTTGCCTGAAGATGAGAGAGATTGGGAAGGCGATGACCCTGATGAGGACATCATATACGTGAGATAGCCACCTGACTGGTTGCACGGGTTTCAATTGTTCAACTTATTGCACATCCTTCCTTGTCTTTCCTTGTCTTAGGTAGTTATATCCTCGGTTATCATTCTGGCATTGGAAAATGTGGTTGGTTAAATTCTGTCCGCTTTTTTAAATCATTACTCAAATTTAGTATCGGCTCCTGTAATTTTTTTTATTCTATTTTATTTTTTTTATAGTTACTGATTTACCTGTCTGATTGCACTCCCGCCAAAACTTTATTTTGGTGGATTCTTTAATATAATCACATTCATTTCCTTTAAAAATATTGGACCAGAACTTAGGGTAGAAGTCAAGAATGTTGGGGATTTTATATTGTTGAATTGCAGAATTATTGTTCATAGATTTTTTGGTTTGTATGCTGAATTTAGAGTTTGTCATAGTATTAATTGTTTAGGGGAACACTTTGGTTTTCACTCACAATTTAGATTAAACCGTTGCCTAATGGATGCAGGGTGGAAATATTGATCATGTCGCCATACATGGACAGAAGGAAGTTTCTGGGGTGTCGATATTCAAATCATTTACCGTGTGATTTCATGTTACTCAAAATTTTGTCCCGTTTGTCTGTTGTTGCTGTTCTGCTATACGAAATATGAGTTTAGTTTGTTGAAGTTCAGTCGGATTCATCGCAGATGGTTAGGGAGATTTGAAATGTCCTAGTGAAGGAGTTTTCATGTATAACAATTTACTTGCAGTATGAGTTGTGTTTTCTTTCTGAAATAGAGATTTGGGTAAAAAAAAAAGGTAATTAGGGAAGTAATAACCTGTCACATTCCAGCTGCATGTTAACAACTTCAGTGCCATTTGGTCGGAATTAATAGTCGAGTAACTCATCTAGCCCGGGAAATCAGGGATTGTTGCATATCATATAATTAGAAAGCATAATTGTACCTTAAAAAAATCGTACAACGGGCTACAAGAATTCACCAAATCTTAGACATGGTATATATTTAGGGCAAGGTTATGACATTGTTGTTGTACTATATGAGCCCCTCAGTTTTCGGGTACAACTTCAAAGTTCTTGGTTCAATTTTCTAACTTTTTATTGCATTTGTTAACTCTTTAATTGTTTTTTCATAAATTAGATTCGTAAGTTAAATTTGTAACCTAAAAATTATAAATTGTAGTGCATAAATTAAAAAATCAAATTTTTATGAATTCTATTTTTAAGTTAAATTTGTAATAAAAAAAATTAGTAATTATAGCTATAAATTAAAAAATAAAAAGTAAAAAGTAAAACTAAAAATTTAGGACCAAAGGTGTACTATAACATAACTCGGATACATTTAATTGTATTATAATGTTTTTAATTCTTCTATTGCAATTTTTAACATTTTTTCATTGTTTTTTTAAGTTCATTTTATGTTACAACTTCTCAATGCTTTTGTTACAATTCTCAATATTTCTATTATAATTCTCAAATGTTTATTATATTTTCCGAGTGTTTTAAATGTAATTCATTAGTTAAAATTTACAATGAAAAGGAAGAAAATTACAATGACGAAATTGAAAACGAAAGAATTAAAGAAGTGCAAATGATATTCTGTAGTCTTAGCGTCGAAACATTCAACTGGGATTTTGAACAGATTGGTGGAATATGAGGATGTCGTTTGGTGCAATATGAAGATGTCGTAATGGTATTAAAAGGCGTTGCATGTTGCAAGTTGCAAGTTGTAACCATACAATGTGCATCAAGGACAGAATCAAATCTGCTCCAAGATTAAAACAGTAATTGGTGGCCTAAAATTAATATACTACTTATTATTTGATCGGCCGAAAAACTCACCGAAATGAAAGTTAAACATCAATAACAATGGCCATGGCCTATCAAGTGACATTTCTCAAATCCTCAGAGAAAAAATTCAGACACACAGAGCATCGATCGAGGTATGCTAAAGGCATACATCAAAGATGAAACAATGCTAATTTCATTGACAACTATTCCTATATCCAGCCCCACTCAAATTTGCACCCAAGTTGGAAAAGATTTCGTCATCTTCAATGCCGACCCTTTGCTTCAGCTTTCTTTTGAGACTTTTCCTTTGACTGTGGGAAAATAATATATTACACAATCATTTCCAAAGACAAATTCTTCTTCTTGTTGGCATACACTGGAAATACAATGATACAGACAAACTGAAACACGGCTAGAATAGCATATTAGTGTATCCTCAGCAAGAATAGCTCGAAACTATCAACTAGAAAGCTTAATAATCGTTATGAACTCAGACTATATTGATCCATTCATTATTCTCATTCTTGACTTCAAATTTTCCCTAAAAGTAAGTTCATGTTTTCAATCCCATTAAACACTCGTATCTACTAAATATAATAATAATAATAATTTTCAACATCTTTGTGCCTTCAATTACATTTTCCTATGGCAACGAACATTTCAATCACAGTTTATCAAACCCCGGGATTCTCGAATAACATGCCATTTCCCCAATAAAATGATGTTACAATCTTCCAAGTAGTGCTTTCCCATGTTTTTTTTGGCATCAACAGCACATATTAGTTGTACGGGCAAAACTTGAAATAGGATCTAAACCTTACGAGCACTTGGTTTGATGCAATCAATAATCAATTTCTAAAACCTAGGGCTAGCGAAGAACAACGAAACTATGCGTTATTAATTTCAGATATGAGACCCTCTTTTAAGACTTTATCTGAAGTGATTCTAAAAATAGCATACTAAACTCGTTTTTTAAGAACTTTTGTATCTGTCAATTTTTAAAACAAACGAACATTTCGCAACTGGGAAATCAAATAGGACCTTATTTTCAACAAGGTTATATAAACTTCTTTCAAATTTTATTAAAACAAAAGTAAAACAAAACAAAACATTAATCATAAAGCCTTGGACGAAATT
>JAWDEX010000013.1:3275049-3291519 GCA_035221805.1 Trichilia hirta | reverse complement strand
TTTTTTTTAAAATATATATATATATATATACCTCGAAAGAATTTTATATATATATATATATAAACTTCTTTCGAGGACCATTCCATAAATCGTTATATCGGAGAGGGACCACATCTAGAAAGATAAGACAGAGACATACTTTAATTTCGAGTGATACATGGATAACTAGTAATTAATCAATATATACTTTCAATATACTATATATATAGATATAAACTAAATTGATTATATATATATATATATATATATTTGAAAAAAAATTAGATAATTTCTTTTGTTTCATAGGAAATAGGACAAATTAATAAGAAGAAATAATCTTAATTTTTAGTGGGATAAAAATAATAGATGATGTTTAAAGATGAGATTCACTTTTAACTGTTGTTTATCATCTCAGTTTACAAAAGTTAGTGTAATTTCAATTGATTAGATCATATCACTATAATGTCGTAGAACGAATATCAATTACTTTCACTTTTTAAGAATATTCATGATCATATCACGAGTCTGCAATCCATTATTATTCAATCTGAGCGTACTGCTTCAAGTGCAATTTTTGGTATAAGAGTCTGTCAGAAATAGCACATGACATTTATCAGAATTTTTTCAAAGATCATTTTTATTTGCAAGTTTTTGTCTTCCATCAATTTAAAATTAGGGATAGAGTTACAGTACAAGTAGAACATTCCTATAAATTATAACAAATTATGTTGTAAACAGATGTATGGTACGTCATTTAATTCTTTTCGTCTCTTGTAGTATAATTTTTTATTTTTTAATCGTAAATTTTAATTATTTATTTATTATATATAAGATAAAAATTTTATAATACAAAGTTGGTTATTATATCACAAAGTCAATCGAAGAGGGTAATGAAAGAGTCAGAAACAATAAAAGTGATTAATGTATTATCCATTCGATTGTATATTTGTATTAAGGGTATATTTTAAAATAAAGAGAAGAGGAAAAAGCTTATGATTAAACCGATGATCCGTATATATTGACGTACCCCATGTTCTCTGACAAATCTTTTTATAATATGTATTGGTAGGGGTATACATATATATAAGAATAAAATACGGAAGGTAAGAAGAATAATGAAAGAGACAAGCCATGCACAAAACATCACAAAGAAATGAAAGAGAGAGTTAATTAGATAGGCAGAATAAAAGAGAAAATCAATCCTTGCAATTTGCTTTCACGGATTCTTAGCATTTATTAATTAATTAACTTCTCTCAGTGGGTTTGAACTGATGCATGCAACAACTAAACTCATCAACATGATCTTGATCATCCAAAATCTGTGAGGAAAACCTTACAGAGTAACAGTAGTTCTCTAATACAAATCTAATGAAACCCAGAGAAAACATTTTTCTTTCTATGGGTCAAGTTAGATAGATAGATAGAGTCACTAAACAACTATGAAAAAAAAATCATATTGATTGAAAACAAAAACATTAAAAGAAACTCAAGATCTAAAGCGAATCACAATGGAGAAGAAGATGTTAAAAAAAGAGAAGCCAAAGTAGAATATATGTAGTACTGTTAGCTTCATCTTATACTGATCATCTTCTCCATCAATCGCAATCGCATCACACATCATGTTGCTTAGCTATACCTCTTCTTTCTTGCTTGCTTCATCCAAGCATGGATGTTAAAGAGAGAAAAACAACTTCTTCACAAGGGATCGTGAGACCCATTACATGATCAAATCCAAACTCTTCTTCTGCTTGTCGAAGTAAGCATTGAAACTGCGGGTGGTTCAAGAATGAGATTGGAACTATGTATCTACTTCTATTTTCACCAACATAAACAACAAAATGTCCTTTGGGGACATCAAGAGGGAGACCATCTTCATCGTAGCCATTCTTATTCTTGCCTAAGCTAGAACATCTCTTGAGAATATGCTTAAGGATTGCAGCTTGTCGGAGTTTGCTTGATCTTCTAATGGCCATGTTATTGTTATCAGGAAAAGAAGGTAATTTGATGAGGAAGATGGTAAAGCAAAGCAAGAAGAAGAGTTCGTTGTTGGCTACAATTGAAGTGTTGAGTTGAGTTGATGAGAACTGAAGTGATATGAGTGTGTATTTATTTTGGAATAATGTGAGAGAGAATCATGTGGGGGAAAAGGGACATACCACTGGTGTTTTGGGTTATGTGTAAGAGAGAAAGGGCACTGGTGGGAGCCAAAACCATTGGATTCACATTTCTTTGTTGGACCCTCCTACTCCTCCCTCTCTAAACAAATTTCTAATATTTTTTAGATTTTATCTATTTTCTCCATCCTTTCTTTTTCAATATTGATGATAGTAGCCTCGTTAGCCAGAACTTCCTTATTTTGAATTTGGCCTCTACATTTCTAGGGTTTTACTAATAATGACACACTTTGTCTATTTGTTACAGATAATTTCCCAAAGTAATTCCTATTGAAATGACAAAATTACTCTTATTTTATGGACTTTGGTATAATGGTGTAGGGTTATTTCAATTTTATCTATTAGTTTTTTACTATATGTTATCCACCTAAAGTATTCCCTACTTGAAGTGTGTAATTGATGATTAATTTCTTTTTATTTTAAACTTCTTATTTTAGATTTTAAGAATGAGACTTTCTATATAGTCAACCTCAAAGACCATTTCTTAACAGGTTGGTTCAAAACATAAACAAGAATTGAAAGGTTGGCTGCTCAAAATAGTCAACTACTGTTTAATTATTCGGTTCAAAGAAAAACACATTATTTCCTTTCCCTCTTCAGATAGTAGTACCCTTCCCTCTGATTCATTATTAAATAGGAATAAGAACATTCAAATCCCTATATATATATATATATATATATATATATACACACACACACACACTCTTGTACGTGAGCTATTATATCTTCAATTTTATTAAACAATAATAACTGGCATATGATTTTAGGTGTAGACTTGTTTTCAAAATTATCAGGAGTAAATATAGATCGGGTATTATTATTACTTTTATTTAGTTGTGAAATTAGTGAAATTTGACGGTGAGAACCAATGCAGAAACATCAGAATCCATGTTTTTATTTGAAATATTTTTAGAAAATCAGGGGCTTGTATGTTATTATCCTTTGACGTTACCTAAAATCACGGGCCATAACGCAGGTAGTACTAAAGCGTACAACAAAGTTAGACTGTTTGGTTTTATATGATTGTTTGGACTCGTGATTCTCAAAACTCTAGGACAAAAACCTGACCCGGCCCCGTTATGGACAAAATCAACAAATTTAATATTTTACTGCTTTAACAAACAAACTGGAACACTCTTCCTGTATCACCTCAATAATTATTATATATATCTCTATCTTTCATATCACAGCTTTATATTCTAAAATGGAAGAAATGCAAATTTAAATTAAATGAAAATTGACCAAAGCAATAAAGAAAGTTTCGTTGAATGAATCGACTAGGATCTTTTGGAGTCCACTTCCAAAATCCATCCGTATATTCTCTGTCCAACTTTCTTACACAATTAATTACTACAGTTCATCTCTCCCAATGCGGGGATGGAGAATCTCTTACACCGGTATCCACCATTTGATATAGAATCTTTGATGGGCATAGATTCCTTTCCAATTCTGTTTATTTAGCTAACCTTGAAATTGCTTTATTATGACGTTTCAATTTAAAAAAAAAACAATGCTTGATGCTCATAGAATTCTGGACATGAATGAGATTAGAACCCCAAATCTCTAGCCCCACTTCAAAAATGTTTTAATGTATTAATATTTGACATCCAGAGCTTTCATTTCACGACAGTTATAGTTGAAAAGTCATTATACCATAACACTAAATGCAGCCCAGGTTTCCCAGCAGTAAAAGAGAGCTTCGCAGCCGTGTGGTTGTGGAGAAACCACCGCCACCAAAACTAGAATTGTAATGAAACATAATTCTACTGCTCAAAAAATACATTACCGATATCTACCAATGGTCCAATCTAGCGTGTTGGCTCCAAATCTCAAAAGTTCAGCTCAATGTTCTAAGGTTTAGAAAGTGATCCGCAAAGGCTATGTAGATTTAAGGCAGGATGGATACGGCAATGTCCTCCATTCCTGTCTTCTATTTTTGTTTTTCTCACAGTCTCATTTCCCTACCAACCAAAAAAGTCTCCGTGCATCAAAGCACGAACCTATACATATCATTAGAAAAGTAGAAGTTGGTCTTAACTCAATTGATGCAAGAGAATCAACAGACTGGCACCTGAATACACATTCAATAGTCTTAACGCTAAAGTTCATTTGCATCCTCTGCCTTTTTTTATTCAAATTCATACCATCTGCCGAACAATACTTGCTTTGGAATATTAAGTTCTCTTGAGATGGTATTGGCAGTAAAGTTTTATTGGAGCACCCACTGTATAGCCAAGTGGTTCTATTTTAGGGAAGTATTTGTGCTGATCCTGGGTTCGAACTTTTTGGAGTGCATTCAAGTGTGAGAGTCTGGTGTAATCGGAGTTTTATCCTGTACTTAGTACTACTGCAGTGTGATTCCTGTACATGATCTTAATTGATTTAGGACAGATGCTGTGTTATCTGCAAATACGTACTTCAAAAGAGTGAGTGCTTGATCCGTGTATGGCCGGCTACTGCAGTAATAACCGAGTATAAGAGTTTTTCGTAATCCAAAAAAGAAAAAAAGTTTTATTGGATAAACTTAACCATGTCACAAGGGCATTACCATATAGGATTTTCTCCTTTCATATCAATAATTTTGTCATGAATCTCTTTTCTTGACTTTTCGATGACAGTAAAATTGACAAAATAATTACCACATTGTCAACATCTATGAAGTAAGTGCTTCCATGTTCTGTGAATGAGATTGGTTGGGACAAGAAATGATAGAAACAGAAAGGAGTAAGACCCACCTCTTCTCACCGAAATGGATGAGGTGACCTGCTGAGGCTGAGCCAATAAGACTTCAAGGCTCGCAACAATTTTCTATACTATTTGAAAACGACCATGCCTTCTATTTTGCACATGAAGGCCATGTTACTCTGGCCCCAAACCCTCCTGTAAAGACGACACAGTAAGGGTCGTTTGTGAGATCATTCAGTCGAGCACTTGAAATGGCTATCGTACTCAACCCAATTCTAATTTATGAAATATCAATAATAACTATCCACCTGGAATCTTTCTAGAAAATTCATTTTATCACTTTTGTGATGTCATTAAGTAGCAAAACTAGTCACGCTTACATGGGTAGCAAGGGACACTCAAGTAGAAGTGACTGAAGAAGAGAATGATACATAATATAAGGGTAGATAATCAATCAAGTTGAAACTTTAGGCAAAGTAATTATTACAAAAATACATAAAAAATAGGTATAGAAACAAGTAAGAAAACACAAATAATTGGATTATTAACTTGAGTATAAGAATCCCGGAAGGATATGGGCATTATCAAATTGTTGAAATTATTAAAGTGGACCAAATATGACAAAATTAAGAGCATTTCCTTATCAAGGAAAAGAGTTTGTACCCGGAAGTTGTCTAGCCAAATATAAGTGACAACGGAATTATGCTGAAATGACCATGACAGCACATACAGGACTGCATCCAAAAGCCAGAGTTGCCCAGACCCCATTTCTTATTTCCCCTCCATACCCAAAGCATGAAAAGAACAGCTGTAAGAACCATACGACAATGCCCTCAGCTTCAAGGACATGTATTCTGCACAAATCCACCAATCATGCAAGTTTGGAACAGTGACGTCTCTCAAAAAGAAGAAACTAAAAGCAAAAACGGTTTGATCTTGATTCTTTTACAACAAAGTTAACAGATGAAAAAGTGAGGAGATTGAACATTCATACTCCCCCAACCCTGGACCCGGATAAACCAACCAGCACAGAATGACAATTGCTCTGAAGATGCTAATCCAGATGTTGTATCTACCAGGACCAGGAATTTCTCAACGCCAAAGCTTTTGTCATAATTATAACCTACAACTTTATTTCAACTTAAAATATGATGACAGCAAGATTATAGCTTTCGTTCGAACTAGTTAGCGTATTCCCTCGGCCTTCCTCGATGGCAAGTCATAAGCAGGAATCCCCTCAAACGGGAGTCACACATTTAGCACCAGAAACATATGAGATGGTACGGCAAGAATTCACAAATTTGTTCCTGCAGTTTTACTTCCATCCAACTCAAAACTGTTCAGCTTCAAGTCTTCCATTTTCACTTGATTTGAGTGAACAGACGTTGAAATTCAAATGAAAAATAAATTAAGCAATTTACATCCAATAATCAAATCAGCTTACTGTAGGAAAAGGCAGCAACTTTAAAATATTTACTTAAAAATTTTTTCAAATGATATTTGTTTGTACCTTTTTTATTGTTACAAAGCTCAACGGTAACATAGAGGAACAAAAACAGCAGATAAAAGAAATAAAATAACAAAAAAAAAAAAGTTGAATTGGCCAAAGCCCTCCATATCCAAGAAAGTACATATCTTTGTAACATTCCTATGCTGCCATGTGGCTCTGCTGCAAAACCAATCTGGAGAAGAATTCTAAAAAATTTTCCAACGTACGTTTACTGGTCAGAGGTAGATTTCAACTGTTGCTGCTGCCCATCTATCAAACTTATCTGTCGTTTGAGTCTAGCAATATGAACTTGTACCTGATCCACGAGAACTGTAACATCTAAATATTTAATGAAACATTTCTATAAAATATTGAAACAGTTTATCTTAATTAATATGTGCCAAACAAGAGTAAATTCCTCGATGCACTGTTAATGCAAAAACAACACATAAGTTAGAATGCTTTCATCTCCAGAAAATCTAAACTTATTTTCATTGGTAGTTCTGAACCTTACATTCGACACTTGTAATTTCAAGACACTGTTGGGCTCAATAGTTGATTACAAAAAATTGGAATATTCAGGAAAAGGATTAAAGAAAATCAAAGAAGAAATTTGGGAGTGAGGAAAGCAATGGATATAATGAATCATGGATATGAATAATTTGATATCCACTTTGGAAAGAGATGACACATCATCAATAAACTTTATAAAATTTTTCATTTTGACAGACTGCTGGACTCATAGTCAACTGAGACATCATGTAAACCAAACGGGTTACATTGTATTTTGTTAATTAAAATGAATATAACAAAAAAGACAAAAGCTAAAATTCAATCGAAAGATTGGTAACATGTTCTATCTTGATAAGGGTTTAATCTAACACTGAAATCAATGAAATGTTAATTGACACAACAATAAGCAATTTGAGATAATGCTCCATGGAAACTTCCTTTCATAGATTGAAGTGATTGGATAATCTAGAGTCCAGAGAAGAAAAAAAGACCAAATCCAGGGCCAACACCAACTTTGTGTTTTCTGATATAAGCAAAGTCCAGGTATTAAGTCCGACAATAATATGGCAGAGACATTATCAAGAAAACCTTGTGAACACAGGTATATATGGTCAAGCACAAATCCTGTCCTACCATTCCAATACTACCATTCCAATATCATGATCAGATGCAACTCCAGGAACTTATCTTTACCCTAATCCTTACAATTTTACTTTCTGTCACTTTAATTATCCTCACAGCACTGAACATCAGTCTCAAGTAGATGGGCTGGTAGCATTTTTGCAGTATCCTAGGTAAGGATTGCCAAACCGGTACATTTGATTTCCCCACAATTTTTCTCACATGTTTACATCAGATGAAAGAATTTAATCTTAAAAACGGTTCAACAACCATGAAAACCTTCAAATCCAAAATTTTGTTTTCTGTTTAGTATTTGCCATGCCATCTACAATTGATGCCTAAAACACAGCCTGAGGGATGCACATACTACTTTTTGTAAAAACATAATTTAGTGCACGCAAAGCATCACCTAATTTGATTACACAGTAGCTGCCAGGTCATTGGAAGTTATATTAGTATATTGCTGAAAGACAAAGAGGCTTTGAAGGACAACAGAGCTTTAGCAATGATCTCCAGTTTGAGATCCATATTAACTAGTCACTTCCAAATTTATCAAATGGGATTTTCATCTTCCACAATATATTTCAAGTTCATTGATTTTTAATAGCCTATTGCTGATAATAAAGTTGTGTGAGGCACTTAAAGTAAGCAGAGGTTAAAATTTTAAATATGCCGGGGAGTTGGTAGTGAATCCGCCTTTGTTCAGTACCACACAACATAAGGATACAAGACAAAGACAGAAAGAAGATAGAAAATATGCCAGTGACCCGGAGGAATACTTCTTGCAAGGATGAAGCTCATACGGAACACAAGGCTATTTATGCACGGTCAACTTCGTTTGAAACAATTTCAGCTTTTGCTAAATGTATAATGCGAGCTTTGCTTTTCCCACCAAAAGTCGTGCTTTGAAAGCACAGCAGAAGCACCAAAGTCCCAAATAGTTTTATGGTGCAGAAGAAGTATCATAAATAAAGAGAAATTTTCATCTAGATAAAGATTGTGAAACTCCTGAAGTATTACAATAGAGATCTATTTCCAAGATTAATTTCTCTCAACCATACAATCTGTTAATATGAGGAATTTAAACTGGAAGTTGCTAAGTACAGTATCTTGGTTGCTGTGGAAAGGTATTCAAAGAACACTTATGTAATCATCATGAATGAAATGATTAACTTTTACCAAGAATACATGGACTGTAGACAGAATTATATGCCTTCACGGAAGCAACAATATACACTGTAACTAATTGAGGCTTCACTGACTATATCTCGAATTTTATACACACTGAGCAGCTGGTCATGGGATGTGAAGCATTTCATTATTACTGACCTGCTGACGAGCTGCTGTAAGTTGTAATAGCTCATCTGCTTCTGAGAAATTCATGAAATGATGACCCAAGGGATGATCTTTAGTGCCTTCTCTCTTCTTTTAATTTGCATCCTCGGCTCGTACTACAATAATTAAGGCATAATTATTCATCTATAGATCGCAAAGTGAAATCCCAAGACAACAGAGCTCTTAAACATACCAGGAGGAGGCAAAGGACGATCGGCACGTAATCTGGGCAAGGTTACAGCTGGATGATTCTGTGCACATGCTAAAAAACTATCTGCAGGTTCAGGAAGCACAATCTCATAGTAGGATTCCACAACAAGAGGCTTCTTAGTAGACATGGGACAAGTTTCATCTTCTCGGTGCAACTTCAAATGATGAAATCTGTGCATAATTTAAACTCCATATAATTTCATCACAAGACTTACGTTCTTTCTGCTGCAAAGAATGAAATGTACAGTTGCCAAACGAACGAGACAATTGTAATGCCACGACAAGCATGCTCATAATCACAACAAGGTCATGCATGAGCTTATCCTTCACAAAACTCGTATAGATTACACAAGAAGTAGTGTTTGTAATGCACAATACAGATCTCATGTTTAGGTTACATCTGGTGGTGGTGATTTCTCCATCTTCACTGTTGAAATAACATGGCTTGAAGTGCGGATAGCCAATTCAATGAAGTCAAGGGAAGTGGACAGAATCTTCAGGATAGGAGAATTTTGGCAGTCGCTGAGTTACTTAAAGAAGTGAGTGACAAATGTGAAGAGACTATGGACAGAGAGATGGTGGAGAGAGGAGAAAGTTCAAGAGGGATGGAGAGAGAGGGGTGCCGTAGTTTGTCTTTCTACTTTTTACTGTATGACTGCCACCATACTCTGTTAGTCACTAATCCCTACCATTTTGCACAAAATAGACCAAGTCTAACCACTTTATGGGTCGTCCTTGGAATATCAGACATACCAAAAACCGCTCGTCTCCAGTAATTTCAATAATTCTAAACGAATTAAATCCTTTTCTGAGCCAGACAACCTTTTCAGATGATAAGAAAATGCAATGACAGCCAAGACACATGGAAGCTAATGTAGTTAAATTCATCTTTGTCATACATGAACCAATGAAACAACGCAATAGGGATAGGAGTTCTAGCTCCACATAGCATGGCACTAATATAGCATCAATTGCTCCCCAATAACCGGAAAACACTCACTCTAGGTTTACCTTATTTTTGGATCAAAAGAAATAAATTTATTCAAAGAATTGAAGGTCACATAGAGGTGGACAAGTAGTCTACAAAAAGCAACTCAAAGAAATTAGGGAAATGAGTTTTCAATGACTGAGTTCACGTGCATAACTTAAATTGCATTTATGTTTCAAATGCCATAATGACATTAGTCTTGTCTTTTTCTAGAAAATGCTATTGAACCTTTGTTCTGCTGTCCAAGAATACTGAAGTGTCCTACAAACTAGTTGGTCGTATTCATTATCTCTAAGCAATGCTCAAGTAAATCAGAATTAATTGCAGACAAAGCAACTTACAAGTTCAATGGTTTATCACAAACATCAGAATGGAAATAAAGCGTGATTGCTATTTCAGATTCACCCCATCCTGACTCTGATAACTCAAACAGTGATGACTCCACAACCTTGTGGGATTACTGAAACTGGAATGCAGCTGAAAAACAACAGGCTTTATCACCACTCCCAGATCCTCATTTGTTGCCCCTCGAACATATACAATCCACTTATGCGATTGATTCCTAATTAGTCATTAAGAAAAAGCAGACAAAGTATTTAGCCAAAACATGCAAAAGTTAGAGAAAAGAAGCCACAAAACTAGCAATTTGAACAATAATGATACTTACTTGCTTTTTTGCCAAGCCAAAACGCAACGTCACCATACACTATGGGAACGCTAATTTCAACATCTTTAAGTTTCTTAGTCAAATTCTACACAAAAACCGTAAGTCCATGACTTGTTACAGAAGAGAAACCACGCTCTGTTAGCTATGATGTAACATATATGGTTTTAATTGTTAATATTCAAAAATTAGAATTGATATTACAAATATCATCGTTTTGGCAGTGTAAAATAATGGACAGTAGTTCAAAATTGAATTTAAAACAAATTTTGCCCTCACTTAAGCTGAATACTATAATATTAGACATACAAAATAACTCAAAGCAAAAGCTTTGAGAGTGACATTTCACAAACTTGTTAGATCAAATTTCTGAGTTCCAGCGTTTTGATGGATTAAGAAATGAGCATTGTTCATAACAGAATAAAAATCTCATTTTCAACAAGGCGGTGCTTTTGGTTTGAAATCTCGAAAGACTATTTTCAGCAACAGTGTTGAGTTCCCGGGTAGCATTTTTTTAGTTTTATCAAAAACGGCAATTTGAACCGAGTCTGACAGCAAAAAATTTCAGATTCAGATTATTAGAACGAAATAACGCGTTCTCAAAATAGAGCTTATAGTGCTGACAGTAAATGAAACTGCTTTGTAAAACAATCTTGGGTTACTGGGCGACAATATTTTCGTGATTAACAAAATGGTTAACCATCCAAATTTGGACTGAAAATCAGAAAGGAGACCGTTATTTATTACCTAACTACTTTTCAGTATCTTCCGTTTTGCTCATTTTAGTGAGTAGCAACTTGGGTCAGGGCCGTGCTTTTTCAAAGATGAACTGTTTGTCATATCATGAAACAAATTATGATTTCAGGACATGAGATTTGGCATATAATTGCCTACGACGAGAAGCACTAAATGTTTTCCGTTAACCAAAACGGTAGCTACCATGGCATACTGGGCCGATTAAGTAAAGAAAAAGCCTTTTATGATATTGAAAAGACCGAAAAGCCCTCTGATTATTTTCTGGTTGCATAACTACTTGGTTTGCTAGCTAGTAGCTACGCGTAGCACGGATGACCGGACAGCGTTAATTTTAGAGTGAAAATTTACAGGTATGATTTTAATTGTTTGTCAACTTCTTTCAGATTTTGATAATAGATGACATGTCGTCCGAATGTTTTACGACAAATTGTACAATCATCAAAGCAAATCTATCATGTCCGAAGGAATTGTTTCTCGTATGTGAAAAAACTAACCAGTTTTTTAAGATTACCCCAAAGCTAAATGAATATTTGGACATCTTTAGCAAATAATCATTCTTCACATAAAAACTGGAAAGTATAAAGGTAGAACATCCAAGAATGTTTCTCTGTCCATGAAAATATTCTCTGCCCATGAAAATCAATTTTTCCAAGAATACTTCTATTTATTAAGTTGTTAAATTGACACCATCCTTTCACATAACTTCCTCGGTCGACTACCAATCTTCTTGGCAAAACCAAACCAAAATACGAATCTGATGTCATGACATCAATCCTGGCATTTTAAGGAGCAGATCAACCACACTCTTTAACAGCCAATTTACCTACTTTAAACTCCCCAAGCTTTGCCAGCAGTCAGGAAATTTCCCACTGATGACAGATGGAATAGCGATGATCACTGGAATTCTTAGATTATCATCAAACCACAAGCTGTTCATCTTCTCCCTGCCTTCCACTACCCAACACCGACTACTGATTAGATGTTATCAATGAGTATTAGTGCTTCATTGCTTTAGGAGTAATAAATGGCTATCTAGGAACCCCCTATGCGGTATAAATCTCTTCTCTCAAATGAAATAGATACCATAGTCATACACTATGATTTTTGTTCAGAATCAATTTCCACTACATTCAACCTGGGACCTCAATCCTACTACATCCAACATTTTTCCTTAATCCCCTTTCTTTCATCAATTCTCTTACCTGACCAATCTCATCCCACATACAGAATTTTACGTATAAATACCATAACATTAATTCGAACATTTTGGGCATCCAACTCGAGGGCCTTTCGAGCAACCACTTTACCCAGCTCAAAATTTCCGCAATCATGGCAGGCACTGACCAAAGATCCCCACATGGAAACTCTGCCACTACCATACCCTTTAAGAACCATCTCGTTCATCAGCTTCAACGCCCTATCCAATTCACTGGTCCTACAACTCAAATCAACCAAACAACTATAGTGCTCAGGGCCAGGTTCCAGCTTGTAGTCATGTACCATGGATACATAATACTCAATTCCGAGTTTCACTTGGCCAGAGCGACCACAAGCTGAGATTACAGTCACAAATGCCTCCCCATCTGGTTTGGTACCTTCTGTCAGCATGGCTTTGTATAATTCAATCACCTCTTTATAGTATCCAATTCTACCAAATACCCCAAGCATTGAAATCCACAGAACAACATCCTTATTCCTTCCTTCTCCTAGTCTATGCCCCGCCAAGTTGAATACTTGGAATGCCTTCCACACTAAACCACACTTACCATGCATTTCAATCAGTGAACTTTGCATAAATACATCATTTTCCACATTGTAATATTTACGGATCAAATATGCATGCACCTGTAGTCCAAATTCAGCAGCTGATAGTCTAGCACATGCACATGACATTGCTGAAAATGTGAAGTGATCATAATCCAATCCTAATACAGGCATCAATTTAACCAACTCAATTCCATTAGCCCACAACTTATTCTCACAACAACAGGATAAGAGCGCATTTGCGCAGACACTATCTTTACTGGAATTTCATCGAGCACTACTTTGGCATCACTAATGAAGGATAATTTTGCATAGAGATCGATCAAAGCACAACCCACAAAAACACCTGACAACCAACCTGATTTTGTCACATGGACATGCACTTGTTTTCCAAATATAACATCTTTTAAGGAAGCCGAAGCCGTCAAAGAACTACACAAAGCATAACTATCTAAAGATACGCCATGAACATGCATGAAAAAAAAAAATGTTTCTAGAGCATACAGAGCAGACCCATTTCGGCAAAAATCGGAGATTAAAGCATTAAAGGCCAATTGGTTTTGGGGGTTTACGAATTTCAAGCAGTTGGTTAACGTTGCAAGGTTCTTTTTGTGAAGGCAGCGGGCGTATGATAACATGAGTATACTCTGAATAAGTGATACAAAGAATAAACCTATTCTCAAAAAACGAGGACTTTTCCTTCAAATAAAAAAATGATGACTTTCCAATAAAGTATGGTGTACTAGATTTTAGTTCGAGTGCAGATGTGTAAGGTTTAAGTGATAGTGGCTTGATATTGTTAAGGACTCAATAAGATTATTTTCCATATAATGACAGTGTTCGGAGAAGTTGTAATTTGTTGTTTTGAGTGAGTTTTCGTAGAACAATTCTAATTCAAGTAAATGAAATTGGCTTGAGTTTAACTTCATCCTATTTGATTCGTCCAATTAAAGAGAGAATAATGTCGACAGTAGTATAAACGAACTACAGAGCATAGCCAACGAAATATCAAGAATAATATAACAGATCTACAGAGCAGAGGGATAAATATTGACGTCAAATTCAAACATTTTGTGTGTCACTGCTAAATTTTCTCATATGGGAAGATTTTAATCCCGAAACTCCTATCAAAAGAGGAAAAAGATATTTACATTCAGATTGGCAGTTCCCACCCAAAAAAAAATTGTGATGTGCGATCGAGAACCATGTATGCCCTTATGGTCTAAATCAAGCGAGAAGTGATATCAATGAAAGTATCTTCGGCACAGGGAATTGCAATCCGCCCATTGGATGGCTAAAACCGAATTTCTCTTCTGCTTTATTTAACAAATCTTGAAACAAAGGCTGGTTTAGATAGGATATAGGAATCAGAAACCGCCTTCTTTGAGTTTCTCCGACATATACTGCTAAGAAGCCTTTCGGTACATCTAAGGATGTTGAAGCTCCTTTCTTTGTAGGTAGAACAGATTGGCGGATAATTAGTTTAGCAAGAATGAAACCGGGTAGACGAATTCCCATTTCTTTTGTTTGACAGTATTTTGCTTCGAATAGGAATCAAATGAGAGAATTTGGAGGCGCGTTTGAAAAAAGGACTACTGATTGGTAAGGCTGAAACTTGACTTGATTTTGTGATCTGTGCATGAGGGTATATATAGATGAGCAATTAAAAGAAATATCATCTAATCTTGGGGGGATTGTTAAGAGCATTTCTGTCAATATCTCTAATCACATGGTTTTTTACTGCAACTAATCAACACTGACTTGTGGCTAAAACATCATGATACTAGTTTGTTGACAATCAATAATGGCCTACAATTTAAAAGCCGAGCCAATGGAAGACCATCTAAGGATTTGCAAAGGACAGTTGGGTATTCGGTGCTGACATAAATTCAAAACTAAGTGATCTTTTAATTGGGGACATGCTTAAGACAACTTTTAGATGCTTGCTTTTAGAAGAAGGATAAGCAAGCAAGATGTAGATTGCAGTTGTAACACCTCATAACTCAGATGAATAGAAATGATAAGAAAGTTTAATATAAAGAATACGCCAATTTGCTATATTAATAGTGGACACAATCAGACAGCAATTGGTGCCAATACATGTAAGAGAGTTTAGGATAAAGTGGGAGAAACATTTGTCTTTGAATGTAACCCATTTGAAATCGACTAGTAATTTCTATCTGATTACTTCACATCTTCTTGTGCTCGTTTATTGATTCCTGTCAATTTTCCATTCTCATTCTGCAATACTAACATGATTAAAAGCGAATCGCTTGTAATATGATAAGGATCTGATTCAGTTGTTCTCAAGGAGCCAACCTATTCAATTCCTCTTTGCCTCAATTATTTCGGCGATTAGGATGCGATGGACACATAGAATTGATTGACTTTTCTATATGTTACTTTTAGTACATGATCACCTTTTTAGGATTTCAGAAAATATACCGTGTTTAAACTTATTTACGTTTTACCTTTTTCCAATAAAAATTGAAAATAGTTTTCTCAAAGGTTAAGCTATCCATCCATGTCGAATAAATGAACCTAGTACAAGGGCAACATCTCCTACATTGGCCATGTTATGATTACAATGGAGGTTACTTTTATTTCTATGTTTGATGAAAAATTTCTTATCATGCAGTTAACAATTTAACATACACCTCAGTTTACTCCTGAAAAGCCTTTGTTTTTCCCCTGTCAACTCTTTACGCTAGTATTTTTAGCTGATTTTCGAGACACATGTTTATTTGAATTTATGATTTGTCTCCAGACCATTTTCATGTGATGATCTTCGAAACTACATTCACATAAACGACAGGAGAAGTATTTGCAAAGAAAGTTGGGCTAAATTAGTCATGCCCAATTTATTAGAAAGAAAAGGTAGAAAGAATATCTGTCTGTAAACATAGTCAATTACAGAGAACTGATGCTCTCATGTTGAAATTGAGAATAAAAATACTGAAATAACATCTTCGTGCAACTTTGTTGTATGGGAACACATTTAGTGTCCATCTCTTTTCATGCATCTACATGTGTGGATTTATAAAATTTATCCACTAATTAGTTTTAAAACTGCATATAACATCCATTCTAGCTAGAAGTGAGATCATATGGGAATATTTTGTAATTGAATAATTTAAATGAACTATAGAGCATATATGTTATTATGAAAGTCAAACATTTTGTTTGCCATTACAAATTTTCTTATTACGAAGATTTTAATCCTAGAACTCTCTCTAAAAGGAGGAAAAAAGTATATACATTCAGATTAGCAGTTCCTGCCTCCTAAAAAGAA
>JAWDEX010000013.1:3180136-3192433 GCA_035221805.1 Trichilia hirta | reverse complement strand
GTAAAAATATTAAAAAAATTAAATTTAAAAAATTAAAATTTAAGATTATTATATTTTGTAGTAACTACTTTTTGACGAAAGTTGTGTGGTGTCTAATACTTTTTTAAGTAATCTATTCCATCATTATTTGAATAGATAGTAACTCTATTTTTATATTCAATTTTGAATGATGTCAACATATAATCTTAAGTAAGGATAACATCTCAAAGGGGTGAGTGCATATCTAAGACCAGAGTTAGTAACCTATTTATAAGATAAGTTATTGTTTCAATTACTTTCCACCATTATTTTAGAGTTAAGCTTGTTTAGGCCAATAGAGTGAGTGCGGTTTCATCTAGATGCCTATGTTTTCTCTCCACTCTCCCATTTTGATGCAATGTATAAGCACAAGAATGTATAAAGTCAACTCTGTCTTCTTTTAAGTACCTTTCTAGGGGTCTAATTTCACTGCCCAATTTGTTTGGAAGAGTTTAATTTTTATTCCAAGTATGTCTTCAATTTTCCTTTCGAAGAACACAAATGTTTCATCGGTTTCTAATTTGTTTTTCAGTGGAAACATCCATGTGCATCTGCTATAATTATCAACAATGCACATGTAGTATATATATCCATTTTCAAAAGTTATAGATACTAGTCCCCATAAATTTGAGTGTAGAAATTCTAATGGATTGTTGATCTTTATATTACTACTTTACACGAGAAGTTTATGATTTTTTCCAGGTTGGCAAGCAGAACATAATATGACAGAAGAACACTTGTCATTAATTAAAAAGCTTTTGCAATCTAATATAATCTTCATCAATGCTTGAACAATAGGATGACTAAGCTTTATATGAAGTAAATCTAAATATTTTTTAAACTATCTACTAGCTAGACTTAACCTATGAGATTCATGACTTGTTTCTGCAAAGAAGGATAACCATGACTCTGACTTAGACCCAATTTTGTTCTTTAATTTGTTGTTGTTTCTACTTTTGGTCTTTTGACATCCAGTACAGGCATATTTGGCCATCCTTTCAGCACTTGATTCAACTTCTGGTCCTTTATAACACAAATATTAAGGTGAAATTTAACAAAAAGATTATTGTCAAGTGTAAGCTAGAAAATAATTAGTAGATTCTTTTTTATTAAAGGGACACAATGCATAATTTTTAGCTACAAGGGTCTTTAGCTTTCAGCGAGTAAAATGTTATTTCCTACACGAGTAATAGCAAGTTTTTCACCATTTTTAATGGTAAGTGATTGATTACCTTTATATTCTCTCTTGTTGCTAAGATTACGTGCATTGTTGGTGACGTGATTTGTTACCCCACTGTCCAAATACTAACTTTCTTCACCTGCATTATCTTGAGCAGTGACATTGGCTGAGTTTTTTGCCTGCTTGTTTGAGTCTTTTGGTTCAAAGTTTTCTCAAATCTAAGCCAACATTCCATTGCAATGTGTCCAACCTTATTGCAAATTTGATAAGTCAGCTTAAAAGAGCCCCTTTGGCTTCTTCCTTGTCCTATCCTACCCCTTCTTTAGCATTTAAGCCTCCCTCTGTTTCAATTCCAGCTTTGTGTCACCCTTTTTGCTCTTTTCTTTTGGTTCTAGCTCCTGGTATTTCCTAATTTTGAAATAAAAATTGCTTCAATGTTCACGTTGTTAAGGAAGTCACTTTATTTAAGTCTTCCTTTAAATGTTAGCAATTGAGAATTTACATCTTCCAGTGTCATCTTATGCATATTTGCCATGATACTAACATACATGTGGTTGTATTCAAGTCCAAGTCCTTGCTCATGGTCTGGATTAGGTCTTGTTCTTTTTGAGGTATTCTTGAGACAGTAAGAGCATTAGCTAGACTTTTAACTTTGGTATAAAAATCTGTGATACTTCGGTTCCTTTCTTAAGACTTTGGAGTTGGTTTGAGTCGTGCAACTTTGGCATTTGATTAAGAGCGGTGGATTTTGAGGATTGCATTCTAAAGTTCTTTAGAGCTTCAACTGCTGGTAAAGGATATGAATGCCATTTCATTAATAATACTCAATAGATAGCTGAATAATTGCTAGTCTTGTCTTTTCTAAGTGAGATATACTCAATTTGCTGTGGAAACCACATTCTAGTTCTCATCTATGATGTTGATTAACTTCGTCGACAATTTTTCTTGAGCCATCTATGAATCCTTCTATATCATTTCCTTGAACAACAGGCATTATTTGTGTTTTCAATACCGAGAAGTTGTTTTTGTTAAGCTTTATTGGGGTTAAAAGGCTTAATGTGTGTCGAAATGATGCACTTAAGCTTTGTGCAACATGATTCAAAGTATCTGCTGTTGAGTTAGAGGATGATGCAGAGTCTACCATAGTTGAACATACTCTGATACCAAATTAAATTTTTTGGGTAGCTTTGATCGAAAAGGAAAAGTAGAGAATTAACTTGGTATATATGACGGCTCAATCCTTCGGGGGATTGATGCCGTGTATATTTAAGTTGCTAAACTAGGGTTTATTGCAATTTTACATGCCATTTACATTGATGGCTGTATTAAACAAAAAAGACAAAGTAATATGATGTGTAATTCTTATCTATACCAGTTACAATTGAGCCTAAACAAGCACTAAAGTTAGTTTTACCTCAGTTCCTAATCAAGGTATGCTTTCTCTAAGACTTGAGCTCACGCTGCTTTCTATCTTGAATCAACTCTAAGCTGAGTCAATGTGAGCTCTTGGTTAGGGACTCGAGGACATTCTTTCTATCTTTAATCAATCCTGAGCTAAGTCAACATGAGCTCTCGATTAGGAACCTAGGCACATGCTTTCGTTAACTCTAATCGGAGGTCCTAGCACATGCTTTCTTTAACAACCCCTAAGTTACTTGTCTGGATTCTTTACCTAAAACCAACCATTATTGATTCAGTTTTAAGTTTTAGGTTAATAAACTGAATCAAATATATACTAATATATTATTAGTATAGTATATATATTACATGTCAATTTAATATTAAAAATTTTATTTTACACAAACATGTAAGTTAATTTATTTAAAAATAAAAAAAAAATAATAATAATAATTTTTAGATTTAAATCAAGTTAATAAACCAGGACCAATCAAATTTATCAATTCAATTTTGATTTGGTTTTAGTATAATATCAGTTCGATTTAACTTCAAATTTTAAAAATTGACTTATTCGGTTCGATTTTCAATTTAGAAGAAAATAAAACCGAATCAAAATTGAATCCGCAGGTAAATATTTTTTGTTAAAATAATAAATTTGCTATTAAAATATATTACAAAATTATGAAATAAATAACCTAAAATTTTTTTATCAAACAAAACTTTAACTAAAAATTATAGAATAAATTATTTGTTACTTTTTAAAGACAATGTCAAACTAGGCTTAAAACTTCTGATGTAATACCTATCTATCTACACATAGATTTTGATTTATAAATATATATAATAAATAATAATTTAATTTTATAATAATTATGAACTGAAAGTTACTTCATTGCCTGAGTCAGCCTGACTTTATTCTCGTATTTATGACTTTTTTTTTTTTTTTTTTTTTTTAAAAAAGAAAAAATGTCACACAACATAGCACTTTTCTTATACACACTTTTAGAGTCAAATAAAAGCAGTGACTTATTTATTCTACAACAAACCACCGAGTCAAACCATACAATTCTCATATATGACCATTCTTTTACACAAAAATGTGTAAAAATCAGTAAAATTAATAGATTTACATAGTTAATTAACACAAAATAAAGATATTAGAGATTAAATGTTCTTGACACATCTGTCTTTCTTACCATTGAAATTAAAAGTAAAGGGATTTATTGTTTTAAATCAACCTTTCAAAAAAAAATATTTAATCTCAGTTTTAGATGAAATAGTATTTGGATTACGTGAAATATAATGTATAATATGTATACTTCTTCGTCACATCTCCTCTTGAACTATGCAACCCAATGACGGTTATCTAAAAATCAGAGATTGACAGTGACGATGGTACTCGTATTTTAGTCTATATAAATTGTCTGTTCTAAATTTCTTGTTCAAATGAAAGTCAAATGTGTCTTCTTATACTTCTAAAATAAAAGTGGAATGTACCTTATTTTGTCTCAATACATGTAAAGGCTTTTCTAATAAATATCATGTATTGAATTGTCTTTTCATCTTATTTACACGAGTATTTATCCATAAAAACTTCAACTTAAATGTAATTATGATGTGACGTTCCATTAATATATCGTCGATGCCATCTGGATGTTTGCCTGCTTATTCCTTACATTAACGCATATACCCCTCCCTATAAAAACATCATGGTTTGACAAAAATTGACCGCAAATAGTTTTTAGCGAAAATTCATTAAGCGACAGTTTTCTATTGTTGCCAAAACGTTACCGTAAAGTACTTTGGCAACAATAATAAGTCTTACCCAAAATTTATAATTAATTATATAAATTTTTATAAATAAATTTAATTTATTTATATTTTTTACCTTAAATCAACAATATGATTTTTATTTATACAAATTTAAAATAAAATAATAATTTTTAATTATTACAAATATTTCGTGTCACTATAATTAGAGCATAAAAAGTAATACATAAATATATTTAAGATTATACAAAATTAAAATAGATATGATTCTAACTTTTATAAGATAGATTTAAACTCATCCAACTACTCTTTATGAATCTATAACTACTTTCACTTAAATATAAATAAGATTCTGTTTGTTGTAATTGAAGTCACGTGAACTCCAATTCACTTTATAAGGCTATATCATTAAATGAGGAGCCTTGATCGATATAATATGCTTTTTAATATTTGGCGACCTTTTTAATATAACGTAATTAATTATCAAATACATGACGAGACAATTATTTATTAAATCTATAAAATTTAATTAAAAAATATTTCATAAATAAATAATGAACTTACCTACATAATTGTGTAATTGAAATAATTTATTTATGTCTTTTATTGTAATGCGTCATATGACTATCCTTAACATACCTCTCATAAGTAAACTACTCTTAATAATCGTCCTCTCTTATATCTATCCTACTTATGACATACTTGTCTAAACGACCTCTCAATAGATCTGTCCCTAAAGTACTTTCTTGTAACTTCAGTAAATACCAAATATGGCTCACTAGCCATATCATTAATATACCGTAAGTATGAAAATCTAATACACAATTATTTATAAACATATCATCATCTACATTATAAAGAAATCTATATTTTCAAAATAATCTTGACCTCAAGGCCACGTAAATATATCAAAAGCAATAGAGGCCATTCGTATTCGTAACAAAATAACACACACACACATACTATTCCCTAGTTCAAAAAACAACAAGTTTTGTAAAGCATTTTAAAAATAATAAAGTGTGTAAAAATTTACTTGTAATAAGAGAGAGGGTGCTTACTGGTTTCTTTGCTGGTTGAGTTTTCTTCTTGTAGTATCGGTGCTTAAATTATACAGATTGAATGCTATTAATATTTAATTCTATTTGCACTTATATAATCTCTAAATTGATGTATGTATGCATGATACATATGAATCTTAAATATACATATAAATGTTATTTTAACCTTAAAAATAAACTTCTTTAGGTAAACCTTAGAATCACATTATAGAGCTCAAAAAAAGCTTTCCATTGATATCTTATGTGTCTGGTAACTCTTTTTAGATTCAAAAATAAGACCTTCAAATGTTTGACATATAAATCAGGATTGAATTATTTACTAAGTTGATTTTTGGATGGGCTTAAGAGTATGCTACTCAAGTCAAAAGTGTTCTTCTCTGATCGAGAATATATGCTTTAGTTAGAATATTATTCTTAGGTTGAGAGTATTGTACTCATGTTGAAATATTATGCTTGGGTCAAAAATATTGTGCTCAGAAAGAGAATATATGATCAAGTCAAGAATATTATGTTTGGTTAGGAATATTATGCTCAAAACTTGAAAATAGAAATAAGGCAACAGAACTTATAAAAATTAGAATATTTTTTGGGGTCTTTCGATAAGGCAAATGAGCTCCGATTTAGTATTATAAGTACCCATTAGAAAGGATTTTCAATATAGAACAATTTTATCTCTAATTCATTTTTCTGAAATATAAGAATAACCACCAAAATATCTCAATTGCCAAGATTAGTTTACTTATCTTCCAAACCCATTTCGACCCTAATCCATTTAGGTGCAAATCGAACTTTTAAACCCAATTTTAATACCTCAATGATAGCCATTAAGAAGACTTATTCAATTTTTAAAGCAAAATTTAAAACAATATCACTGTATTTACAAATTAAAAGCTTAATCCATGTATAGTAAAACTCATTTCAAAATTTTACACCAATATGAATTCTAAACCTTTAGGATAGGTAGAATACTTATCAAAACTCAAAAAAATTCTTAGATTTGCTCAAACCCTTAGACTTGAAAAATCCCCCAATTTGGGTTTGAAATCGTAGCTTTATATCCTTGAAAAAGTTCTGGGGCAATAAAACTTTTAGTAATGAAAAGACATTGAAAATGGTTGGTTTGAGTGAAAGATTGAAGAATTTTAGAAGAAATTTGAGAAATATTTGAGGGAAGAGTTAAAAATGGGAGAAAGCCAATTTCTCCACCGTGTGAAATGAAATATAATAAGAAAAAGTATTATATATATTTAGTACTTTTATTTTGTATAAAAAGTATAAAAAGGTATAACAATTAAAAAAGTACTATATATATATATAAAGTATGAGATTAATAACTTATTATTCTGTGACTATAGTTAATTTTATAGAATGATACTCCTTGATTATCAATGATTTAATTCTCACTTCACCATTCAACAACATGAGTTTAGATGTCCAAGTCACTGTTATTTTGTGCACTTTGTATCTGCAGAGGTCTTCCATGATTTCTAAATGCTGCCTGTGGTACAGATATGGATTCTATGTAAAATGAAACTTAGTTCTCAAACTACTTCATCTTAAAGATGCTGAAACTCTGCAAATTTCATTTATACACCGCTTGTTTCAGGTAGGCAAATTGTCTACTGGTGACTCTCTAGATATTTTCCTGTCAGATGAGACCTCGATTATGGCAAATTATGCAACGGTTAAAGACATGGAGGTAACTGCTAAACTTTGCTATCTCTTAAACTATGTTGGGTAAGAAGGAAAGGGAAAGTAGACAAGAAGTTGGATGAACGGGGTAAATGGAAGAGCCTGAAGAGGACTCATCCTTAGCTATCTATTTGGTTTACTAGAATGGAAGTGAGATGGAAAGGGAAGAGTTGTCTCTTTCTTCCATTTAGTATCCATTAAGAAAGGGAACCTTCAAATATGGCTGTTCCTTAAGTCCTTGACACGTAAACTCTTTTTATATGATGAGTATTGTGAACCTTTGACAGTATTATCCTCAATTTTTTCTGTTGAATTTCTTCCCCGTTATTAATATATATTCAACTAAGAAGAATTTGACTTTTTCTTTCTCTTTTTTGATGAGAGAGAAAATTATATTAATGTGTAAAACTACACTAACAAGCATTGTCCTCCTTTCTTCTTCTTCTTCTTCTTTTTTTTTTTTTTTTTTCGTTTTGGCTAGTTCTATTCGATATATGCTACAAGATTCAGCCCGCATTGTTTCAGTTATTCTGTGAAATGTTGTAGCAGCATCTAACCCTGCTTCTTTGTGGAAAGTAGAATAATGGTTAAAGACCAAGTACCCTCCTAGTAAAGAAAATTGCTAGCAAAGTAGCAAAGTAGACCAACTATTATCCCTCTTCTAGTTTGTCACTATTATATAAGCTAGTACCCGCAAAATGATATAGTGAAATGAATATGAAATGGAACTTGAAGTGTTTTCATTGTAAGACTAATATTTCTTGTGTTTCTACACCTTGTTTATAATGAAATTTTTGGTTTCAGGGAGCACCTGTTGCATATGTGGCTAACCTCTTGTAAGTCCCTGCAATATTTGTGAAGCTGTAACCCATATAATGGATGGCGATAAACCAACTGGAGGAGAATTCATGCGGAATTTGGTTGCAGTGACTGCTGCATTGGAGCAGGCTGTCTACCGAGTCATTGATTTCATCAATGGAAAGTGCCTCTCTGAACTTTGATACGCTTGGTCTTGACTTCCTGGTTTTCCCGGAAAACATAGACAAAGTTTCTCATAAACCATTTTTCCATAAGTTACTGGACACGATGCTATTGGTTGATTGTTATTGCTCATGTAGATATGCCTTTTATTTTGCCAGCCTGCAATGTTATCAGAGAACATTTATTCGTTGCTCTTGTACATTGGCTTCGATTTCGTAAATGCCATCTCTTAAGAAGTCTACAAAGACGTCTTGTAAAACGTACAATTCAGAGAAATATTACTGTTCGAATGCCCATAGTTTGAATTAGAATTTGCTTGATGCTGTAATTTGTTGTGCCTTTGTTGTCGGATTTCTTGCATACAATGACATGAAGCTAAAGAGTAGCTGTATGGCACAAACTTAGTATGTGCTATCAAAAGGCATGCTTGATGTTTCCGGGCCTTAGCTTTCGATTTCCTGGATAAATACAGGGTTCTGTACATTGCTGGTCCATTGCGCTTGCATTCTAGCCCAAACTTATAGCCGAATGCAAGTTTCTGCTAGCCAAATCTGGAGGTTGCATTCCAAGTTTTGGAAAAGATTAGATTTATAAACTGAAAGGTCAGTGTAAAAAACGATTTTCCCATTTTTTGAATTGTGTTTTGTATGAGACAACTGCATTTATCCTTGAGGTTCGTGTCTTGTTTATCCTTCTGAAGCACTAGTCCTCCAAAATTTAGTTGTTAGTTCATCCATGGATTCACCCTTCGAAATCCTGCTAATAGAATAAGGGATTTTTCAATATCTAAATGGCAAACCTTGCACCAAATATCTATATAAACATAGCTTGCAAGAAAGCCTTGCTTCCCAACTAATCCCTTCGATCCTTATTTAAGAATTGTTTTCGTTTCAGGTCTCGTGATGTGTGAAATGTAGATATAATATATCCCTCTTTAACTTGCTATTAAATTAGCATTGAACTCGTGGGTACAAACTCATAAGCCATTTTGTGCTAGATTCATTTTGAGATAACCGATTTTCTGCCATTTTTGCCAACATGGGGAGCTAATATTATTCACAAGGAGGTTCTCGAAAACCTGTAACTGGAAAAGCTACAATTATGGGTTTCCTCACCAGCTTGTCACGCAGAAATTTCTGGTTGATGGATATTTCAGGAATACCAACTGTGATGATCCAAAGCTCAAGGAGAAGTTAACTCGATTCTGTGTTCTTACTTCGTTCTCTTTTGTTTATATTGAAAAGCTAACAGTTTAAATGTCATTTATGTACCTAATTGGTTGAATTAACTGTAATTTTTCTCCTCCTATACTGCATCTAACAGGCAAGACAATAACTGTGAAAAACATGATATGTTGTCATGTCAGATGAGATCCTGAAGAAAAACCCGGAGTTCAAGGTTGAAGGCCTTCCAACAGTAAAGCAGCTGCTAGACATTCGCAGCGCTGCTGTCTCGCAGATGGCCATTGAAGCTTCACAAGCTTGCATCAAGAACCAGGGAAGGCCAATATCAGACATAACCCACTTTGTTTATGACTCCTCAAGTGAAGCTCGGCTGCCTGGCGGCGATCTCTACTAAGCAAGAGGACCTTGACTCAGCCTCGAGACTCATCGGGCCATGCCATACTTCATGGGATGCTCAGGAGGAGTTGCTGGTCTCCGTGTGGCAAAGACATTACGTAAAACAATCCCAGAAGCCAAGTTTTGCTAGCTACTTCTGAAACTACAATTATTGGATTCAAACCTCCGTGTACAGACAGACCATATGCCAGTAGTAACACCATTGTATATGTGCTGGAGTACATGATAAAAGAGAGCTTGAAAGTAAACAGCACACAGAAGAAGCAAGGAGATAGCGATTGAGGCCTCCTCAGACCGGCTTTTGGTCCTGGAATTACCTTTGAAGGAATTCTTGCAAGGAATCTCACTGTCTGAGAATTTGACAATTGCTGAATGGTAACTTGCCTATTATAGGTTTACCATGACCTTATTAGAAACCCCAAAAGCGAAAAGAAAAACTGGGTTTGTCCTTATCCTTGGCTGCCTAAACAGACGTAGTTTATGTGCAATTTTAATACTTTCAACCATTGTTCGCTGTAACAGAAATAAAAGAGTACCTTTTAGCAGTATCTCACGACTCATTCTGCTCCTCAAAATGCAATGTATGGAAGAACTTACAACCAAGGAAGTTTAAACCACCATCAAAGCAGGAAGTTTCACTAGAGAACTCATTTGACACCCTTGACTCAGTTGAGAACAAGTACTGTATAAGAAGTCCCCAATCGAACATTAACTGACAAGATTGAGAATGTTGCTAGACACTAGGTAAAAATATATAGTCACAGATTGTAAATCAGGGTTCAGTTGGCAAGGAGAGCATTTGTTACTTGCACAAAAGTCATAAGCAGTCTTTGTTGCTTATGCAGTTGCAACTGGAGATAGTTGCTATTCTGATACTAAACTGTGTTTCACAAACTTATGAAATACATTTTCCGAATTCAGATCAATAATATACAGCCAACCCTTGAAACTGAGGTCCAACTCAGTTCAATCACCAGCCTACAATCAAGCTACAGTATCTGTAAAATTGCCAAAAATTGCCTCAACTTACAAAACAGAACTCTATTTTAAATTTAACATTTAATGTAAGTAAAAGATTAGCGTTGCCAGAGTTCATGTTACTATAAAACTCATTTTTGAAAATAAATATCCACCCATCCCCAATTTTACAAACCCAGTTTACTTCCAATCATAAGCACAAGCCCTATGGAGAGCAAAAACAAGAACAAATTGGGAACTTTAACCAGAATCACTAGCCATATTCTCCAACTAAAGTTAATTTTATGTGGCACTGTGCTTATAGACCATGCACTAGAAAAATTCTCAGTTACACCACTCCAGAAGGAAGTCGGAGGACTAATTGTCCGCCAAAAACACTGCATGCAAAGACCAATTATTACTAACATAAACATAATAGTACAGGGAAATATATATTAAATAAATTTTATAATCGCACACACTTCATCAAAAATAAATGAAAAAGAGCGATAAGCACTAAAGATTTGCAACCAACCTTTTGACATAGTAATAACAGAAATCCGCTAAGATGAAAGTTTGGACAATCTCTGAGAAAAGAACCATTGAAGGCCATAATCCATAGCCCAGGGCAACCAGCAAGTGGCCACGACTATCCAGAACCTGTTAAAAGCAACAAAAACAAAGCAACAATGGAGGATTCGACCTACAATTACCAAATAATACTACAAAAATCACAATGACGGCAGCAAAAATATAGAAGGAACACAAGTACTACCCAAAAACAACTTCTTTCCCTTAAGGCAAATCATGCTCCTTATTAAATTCAGTTGCCTGAACAGTTCATTATAAACCATTGAGAACTTACTTTGTTGCTGGAATATATGGTACAGAATTTGTATAGTAGTATTTAAAACCGACTGAATCGGTGTAAATAGGATAGCTTGTTACAGTCACATACAAGAAACTTTTACGTTAACTCTTCCATATTACCATATGCAAAAAATTGCTAGTATATTATTAAGATTCTTCACACACAAAAAAAATTAAATTAAATTAATTTTAAAAAATAAAAAAAAAAATGTCACCATGACATTGCTAGTGAGTAAATACATCAAATCACATTGAGGAGCAAATCAATCAGCATGTTAGTCATTTCTGCTCTAAAGTAGTATAAATTGCATAAGATCACAATTCCATCCCAGACTCAAGCAGAAACCAAGCACCAGTACACCCAGCATGGTCAATATTGAACAAAAGGCAGATTGTTGAAAGTGGTCCAAACAAATCATTAACCTCAGCCAAACAATATGTGACTTTCAACTCTGTAGAATCAAACCTGGAGAACCCAGTGAGCGCAGCTCAAAAACCTTGCAACACCAAGTGCAAATACATAATGCGCAGTGAATGGCTCAACAATCTGGAAGACCAAAAAAGAAAAAAAAGATTATCAGAAGTGATACGAAAAGGTATGATCCAAACCTGGGTGTCTAAACAGAATTGACCATTTTGAAGTGACTAAAAATATATGTTTATTTCATAAAAGAAAAATGCACCTTTGTGTTCTGCATGACCCGCAACTGGGGCAGTACCGAAACAGACTCCAAATAGACACAGAATGCCCAGAAAACTCTATTCACAAGATTATGAGAAGTTGATGGATGAA